>JAJMFE010000086.1:0-33289 GCA_030574555.1 Tortispora phaffii | reverse complement strand
AAAGTGGTAAAAAACTCGGTTCAAGTTCGTTGTTTTACAGGTAGTAAAGTACCCATATTTATATTATCCGAGATGTCTACAATCTGTAACAAACATGTGATATAACGAGACCCTTAAATGCTCGTTTAGTTGGTCACATTACCAATATCTGACCGTTGCTATGTCACATGGTTTCATATGCCTGTTCCATATTCTAACAGATTATAAATGTTTTCGTGGATTGATTTAGGCGGTAGTTAGGCTACTTCATTGAAAGACAACGATCGCACAGTTCGTCAAAATAAGCTAATTCTTACTTCGTCTAGTGTTATCAAATTTGATCAGCACTGAGCGTGAACCTACTATGTTCACGCTTATTCAACCGCAAATGGATCCGCCAAAGGAAAGGGATATTTTGTTCCGAAGGTGCTATAAGATTAGACTCATTTCAGAATCATATATACAACATTACCTCCCAAAAACTCTCTAGGTTGATTGATTATCCCGATCAGTTAGTTACTTACTTCATTCAATTCCCAAGGACAGACAATTTCACCCATTAAACTTGAACCACGGTATATTAGTAACTCAATGCTTGTAGCGTATACGTCGGGTATAATTGATCTTAAAACCACCGGAAAGCCTCCGAAACCCAGTAGTGAAAAACTCTTATGCTGTCTGCTGAACAACAATATCCTGCAATGTGCTGGATCTGTAATTCGAAATGCAGTGTCCAAAGAAGTACTTCCCGAAAAAGCTACTCAAATGCGATGTTCCAATAAAGGAGACATGCTATTTGCTGGAACAGCTCAAGGAAATTTGTTAGTCTGGCTCCTCAGTTCTGGCCAACTTTGTGCTGCCGTAAATGCACATTTTCAACAGATCAATGCTATTTCTATATCGGCGGATGATGCCTTGGTTGTTACCGCGTCCGATGATGGCAGCATCAAAGCCTTTCTCATTGCTTCTTTATTGTATGGAGACACTAAGCCTTTCTTTCAAGTTAATCATCATCTTCGAGTTGTAGATATACATATCTCCTCTTGTGGTCGCTTAGCCGATGGTTTACAACTGTTCTCATTATCCGAAGACAAAACTATTTGTGTATGGGACGCTACAACTGGAAAGAAAATGGTGACTTATGTTATACCACAAATACCCGTAGTTATGGCTGTTGATCAAGGTGATCGAAGCATTTATGCTGCAGCTGGCAAGCAGATTTTCAAAATCGATCACTACCCTAGTAGGCAGGGCTTGTTCGATATAACGGATGCTGTACTGACTCATAAATCTGAAATTCTTAGCATTTCAATCTCTCTTGATGCTTCGTGTTTATTTATCGGCGATTCTAGCTCGATTAGCTCCTACGACATTGCGTCTTGGCAGCAAATCCGACAGGTGGAGAATATTGGCCCTGTAGAATTCCTTCAAGTTATACCATATAAACTACCGCCAGTTAAACTTCCTTGGTTTGACAGAGTCTTAGGTTCAAAACCTATTCGCTTTAATCCGGAAATTACAAATCTTGGATTTGGAGACATGTCTTCCGATTTTACACCAGGAACAATCTGCAATGATCTGACAGATAACCAACCTAGTAACACAGAGAAATTGACAGATGAGTTAACGACATTAAAATCCAGTTATGAGAAGCTACGAAGCACATACGACGCACTATACAAAGCATATGTGGATGTTACTATTCCCCAAAGTTAAGTTATTTCATTTCTATAGAACTATTGGTACTGTCCAGTTTCTCTTTATTTCGCAAAAACTGGGCAAATCGGCTCTGATCATGAATGCCACACTCTGTTTTTGTCTGATTTTTCCATCGACCCGCACGTTCATCTTCTCCCTCTCTGACAGGCTCGGTTGAGTGCCAATCACCGATACTTTTGTAACCTTTATCAACACAAGCGTTATAGGGAACCTCGTGGTCTTTTATATATTTCTGCACATCAGAGAATGACCAATTAACTAGAGGATTGATTTTAATAATACCAGATTCGCTATCAACTTCAATCGGACCCAATGAAGAGCGCTGTCCACCCTGAGACCTTCGTCTACCTGTAAGTACAGCTTTAATGTTAAGTTCTTTGTATGCCCTTTTAAGAGGCTCAACTTTAGTTAAATAGTCATAAGAGGCATCATCTGTTTCCCACAAGTTCTGGCCATACTTATTAGCAAACTCTTCAGCATTCTCTACTTTTTCGGGACGATATACATGTATAATATTGTGATATTTAGACTTTATTTCCTGAACTAGATCCAATGTTTCAGGAAAGTGATGTAAAGTATCGATAAACACAATCTCTGGTTTTGCTTCTATTTTTCCTTGGATGTACATATCGTGAACTGTGTCCAATATTACTAGACCTGACAGGCCAAATGCTGTAATTTGAAAGAGGTTCTCCAAGTTTTTGATAGCCCACTCGATGATAGATTGCGGGGATTGATGACTCAAAATCTCATTGATGTGCTGCAGTTCCTCATTGTCCATTTTAATAGGTACTTTGATGAATATATACTAAGAAAGTGTGTTCTGCAGGGTTATGGAAAATGCCATTGGTTACGTGCGTAATCACGTCTTGGGCTAATTCCAGTTTCGGGTCGATGACGCAATTCTGAGAAGTATGGAAGCTAGACGATCATAGGCAGTTAATCTGTTTGATCATTAGTACTTAACGGTATATTTAGGGAATATCATCGATTAATAAAATTTTAATGTAATAGTTATTATGTTAATCGTAATAATTTCTATTGTCGTACACGGGATCATCTAGAAAGGCCGTACGTAGTAAATCATAGCTAGTATATTACTGAGATTTCAACAGATTCCAAACATCACCTGAAGGAATAGGAATATTAGAACCGATGTCGTAAATGCACAACCTACCAGACAAATTACCTGCAGCAATTTTTTTCCCTTCATTTTTTTCCCATGAAAGAGTATTGATAGCATCTTTACCTGTTATGTTGCTTCCATCATTTAATTTGATAGTAAATTCAGGGGATACTGATTCTTTAGCCATGTTCCAAATCTCCAAGTTTCCATCAGAGTCGCCAATGGCTAACAGAGATGGCTTTGCGGTTGACCACTGAAGAGAGCAGGCTGAATTATCCCGAAGCAATGTTCTAATGGGTGTTAATTTATTGGAGCACGACGGTTGTTCACTCTTGTGCATGCCAGATTTAAGTGAACTAGACTCCTCCATTGCGCTAATATCACCAAAATCGTTCAGCTTTCGAGCAGCTTCTGACTTTATATGGGCATCGAGAGCGCCTTGTGGTAAAATTTTCCAGAGTCGAACAGTCCAGTCCATGGATGCAGATATAAGTAATCCAGAAGATTCGGAGAATGATTGTCCCCGATAAAAATCCATAGCAGTAACCGGGGACTCATGACCACAATAAGCAAATCGACTATCTATACCAACGGTAAGACCTCCAGAATCCTGATGATTACCAGAAAATATAGTTCCTTGCTCTGTTCCTACAACAAAATGTGACTGGTCACTCGGATGTGACCGCAGAACAGTCGGATTTACATTAGTTGACCTATGTATTGCCGGGACCTGTAAACTAAAGACGCTTAACGGTTTATCAAGTCGATCAAGAGACCATGTACAGACGGTGCCATCAGAGCCTCCACTTACGAGACAAGATGAATTTCCGGGAATGAAATCAAGACCAAATACAGGAAAAGCATGCATTGATGGAGAAGCACTTGACATCAAAACAGGTTTGCTACCTGACCGAATATCCCAAACACAAATCCGTCCAGAATATGTGCCACCCACTACTGATTTCGTATTGGAAGGATCAAACTGAGAAATAAGAACATCAGATGGACATGATAGAGATATTTCTGGTGAGTTATAATGAAGATTCCAGACATTCACAAATCCCTTATCCAATGAGTTAGAAAAATTCGCGTAGGAGCCAAGCAAAATTTCGGAATGCACCCTAGACCAATCCGTAGATGTCACCATATATTGTGGCTTGTTATAGTCTTTAATGATCACAGCGCAATCGTCGTCAGAGGATTTGTACTGCTCGTAGTCCGTTAAAATATCTGGCTCTTCTATGGCTCGTTGAATTATTTTGGAACCTCGATTTAAAAATGACTGAACTACACCAATATCTGAATATAAAATGCCAGATGTCTTCCTATCTTGCACTTCCATTTGAACATCATCGGAAATAGTCAGCTGCAGGTCAGGTGGTTTTTCATCACTGGAAGATATCGAGGAAACATCGAGCTGGTTATTTGCTCCATTAACGACAGATGCCTGCACTCCAACATTATACAACGGTATATCAGAAGTTTGAGGCGCTCGTTCGAATACAACAAACGAAGAAATCGATAGTTGTAACTGCTCATTCTCAAGTTTACTTATTTCAGAGTTTATCGGCACGTCACTGTCGCACGAAAAAGGCCGAGAAGCAGTCGTCTTAGCACTATGGTCTAGAGTATTTGTATTAGATGTTCGGTTAGTATTACCTTCCTGAAGCTCGCGTTGACGACGAAGTTCGTGCAACTTCTTTCGTTTCGCCTCAATCTCAGCTCTACGATCCATAAAACAGTTTAGGGCAGAATATCAAATAAGAATAGTATTCCGCTCTTTAGTGTCAAAAATATTCTAACGCAGTACATGAGGGAAGAATCCCAACTAAGATTTAATACGCGTCTCTCGCAAGTATTAGTTGATTAAACGACCCGAACTAACGGAAGCAATATACCTTCAGATTGTTGAGTTTACTGTGACTGGACCGTTGCTGTCCCAATATTCTAACATTGTCAAGGCAACGAGCCGATATATATGATATGTAATCTCAATCCTTTCGATCTGAAACGCTTCAGTAATTAAGCTCTCTCATACAGGCTAATGTTTCTAAGATGTTAAAAAGATCTGTACCATTGAGTAAAGTCCAAGTAGTAGTACTTTTCGCCCATTTAGAATGCTTTGATTGATCTGCTCTTTTGGTTCATGGTGCCTGAGAGTTAATTCCACTGTCCCAATCTAGGCTCGATAACCGTAGACTGAGCTTATATCTGTTGAAGAACTTGTTAATGAAAAAATCTATAACACAACCTCCAAACCTACACTTCAAGCGACAAAGGCCTGAATTTGGCATATTACATATTGTTTGATCATGACACAGAAAGACATAGATACCCTAGAATTTATTCAGATTGGATGTGATCCATTAGATCGACCTCTGGAATTAATCGATATTTATACGACAGAAATCTCTGCTCGTGCAAGTCGACAGGTTTTAGAGAGAATCAAATCGCGCATACCAAAAGATCCTCATCAACTTACACATATTAGAAGATTGAAGAAACTCGACGAGACATCCTCAAATCAATCCAACGATAATGGCGAGATAAAACTAGCTGTTGCGATATGCTCCACCGCCGCCTTATCACTCGAACTAGTGAATCAAGTTTTAGAAGGTTTACCTTGCGAGCAAATACTTGTGAAACAAGCCCCAAAATATTGCCCTAGAACGAAAGATCAATGTCAAGAATGGAACAAATTGTATTGGCCGTGCATATGGAGAAGTAACCCTAATGAGCTACCATTGATCCTATCGGAAAAAGAACAGCTTGAAATGACTAAATACATGCAAATCATTCGTAACTCAGCAAATGCAATCCAAGACAAAGGAACTGACCTACCGATAGTAACTCTAATAGTGAATCCCAATGATGACACAGTTATAGCTGAAGCTTACGATTCAAGATGCACATCGAACAATCCTTTGAATCACTCGATAATGCGATGCATTCAAGAAGTGGCTAAGGTGGAAAAACTTCGAAGGCATAAAGACATTGTGCCTGATCATCTTGGCTACCTATGCTTAAATATGCATCTTTACACTACTCATGAACCTTGCACTATGTGTGCGATGGCGATGGTACATTCGCGGATTGGAAAAGTAGTCTACGGTAGATCTATGAAAAGTACTGGTGCTCTAGACCCATTTTCTTCACAAGGATATTGTGTCCACAACAATAAACAGCTGAATTGGAGATTTACTGCGTGGCAGGTCAAGAATATGGAGCACAAGTTTCCAATGATCGACGATCTAACTAACGCATGAATGCCGAAATAGACAAATTGATAGAATATATAGTTACTATCCTGCGAGTTTTATTATTGATCTTTGGAACAGTAAATTATTTGGCGAATTGTAATTCAAAATTCAGCCATTTACGCGCTGCAATCTCAGCAACGGTCAAGCCTGTGTCACCGTAAATAAATGGTGAAAAGTAGCAATATATACTAATTAAGATTGCCACACAAGCAATGGTCAAAGTCCATGCCAGCTGAGTGGACTTTCGACTAAATGATTCCACCAAGCTCTCATTAGATAGGCCTTCCACTTGGTCACGCATAACGCCCGTCAGAAAGTCCAGCATGGAACCAGTCAATAGTGCAGCAGTAAGATGAGAAGGAAGGTAATGATGAAGAAACAATTGACGTCCCATGAGATAAAACGGGAAGTAGTGTGTCGCCCAGGCTAGAGCAAAAAATCCTGTAGAAGAATGAAATCTACGTCGCAGAGACTCAGACAGGGGCGACATGTTCCTACGAGCTGCAAGTATATCAGCAATGGAAAGACAAGCGAACAAAGCTAACATAGCGACCTCGAGCCACCAACCAAAAACATTACCAATAAGATAGATCTGTTCTCGTGTTTCATTCTTAGTCCAAAAAGAGATGCCCTTCAACGTAAAAGGCCAGATAATGGGATGAGACGCGTATGGATGAGATGAGGTCAGACGACTATTGTGATCAAACATGGCAATTTGAAGTTCTAGCCACTTAGTCAAGAAAGGTAATTGTCGCGTTTTCTTTGGTGGTGGATTCAGCCTTGCGGGATCAGTTAAACCAATAATCTCATCGAAGTACCAGACGTTGGTACGATCGTTCACATTCTTATTTCCGTTTACCTCATATTGACCGTAGCCCCACTCTGGCAAAGGTTTGTCAACATGTGTCCAAAGGCACACATTGGATGGAGCATGAACTATACGCATAAGCCCACTTTTAGTTGAAACTTGTTCATGCTTCTTTCCATAGAGGGACCGCAACTCAAAAAGAGTGAAATTAGCTTGACTGCCATAAGCGTTCTCCGCACTCGTAGTAGTGAATTCTTGATTTGTTGGATAATATGGTGATGCCACATCATGTGATAATAGGAATGAGTTAGTAGCCGGGTGAAACAATCGTACTCTTTCTCCAAATAGAACAGGGATATTTTGTTTCATATCTTGATCTTCATTTCCTGGGTATATGATCCATTCGTTATTTACATCGCGGAAATCAACGGCGGTAACTTGTTGGCCCTGAGAAGAAACACGTCCATCTTCATACCGAAGAGGATACCGTGCATCGTGCGAGTGCAAAAGCATATCAGTGTCCTTGTGGCGGAGTGTTACTCTGTCATAGTAGTTAATAGGTTTGGCTATTTTTGCCAGCTCGTTCTCACCGAGGGTTTCCTGAAAAGACGGAGACATGAAGCTGTCTCCGGGGCCTGAATACCGAAGAACAGAAAAATGAACGTAAAACCAAAATAGATAAAGTAGAAAAGGGAAGATTAAAAGGCAATATAATCTGGCTATAAAGTGACGTATAAAAACACGGATGGTCAGGCCAGTATTAATATCAAGGAGGTGCCATAAGTCAATAATCACCGCTGATCCAATTGTTACATAAGTAAAAACTCCAACATATTTAGTTGATATTACACACGAGAGAGATACACCAGTTAGTGCCAACCATTTCCACCAGTTAGCTTTAAAAGGCGCTCTTCTTTCTTTATAGAAGCGAACGTAACAATACAAAGAACACGCAACAGAGAATATTAACGTCGAATCTAAAAGAATCAAACGAGTTTGTGTAACATGAGCGTTATCGAAGACCAAGATCGAAGCACTTAGTATACAAGCAGGTAGACTGTATCCGCATTCTTTCATTAACAGAAACGCTATAGGAATTGTGAATGTAGATAATAGAGCTGGAAGAGACCGATAAGCAACATAAGGGACTTTATTAGTAATGTAATTATCCCCTATATTGTCAAAAAGAAACGAGCCGTCATAACCTACTAGCCAGCCAACACCAGCAAAAAGAAGTTTGGCAAAAGGGGGATGCACGTCAAAGAAGTATGTTCCACGAATGTAATATGAGGCAAATTTTCCAAAATGAACTTCATCAAAGACCACTTCATCAGGATAACTGATGTGTCGAATACGCAGATAAAACCCGATAAGCGTAAGAGCCACAACAGCTACTTTGTAGGATATGCCTGATGTTTTTTGATTCCACGTTAGATTCTGGGGTGACTTCTGTTCGGCAAATGACCGAGATTTAGAGCCACCATCTTTTGCGACTACGCTATTCTCCTTGATTTTGTGTTTGGCCATAATTGGTGATTATACCTAAAGTATTATCGCTAATTAGTCGCTATGATGCGTAACAGAGCTTCAGGTAAAGTGGATATACTAGGAGGAATTCCTTTAACAGCGACGAGTTAATAACGACTAGGGGTAAAGGCTAAAAGTTCGTTCAATAGTTTGGAAACACGTGACCTGGTGGTTTCTATACGCGAGCGTGGATGGGGTTATCTAAGGAACGCTTGTATAACAGGAGTGTTCAGATCAGACTGCTGCTTTCATTATTCAAAACATGGAAATTTTGAGTTATAAAATCATATGACAACAGACCTTAAAATTATTTTATCATTTTATCTTGCAGAAACTTACTAATTTTCATTCATTCAATTGTTGCAACTCTGCTGGGAGCTTGTTGAATTGGAGCCCCTTCTCAACGGGAATCCTAAACCCAGTTTACGTCAAGTAACTAAGTAAACTCAGGGTATGTTTCCTGAAGAAATATATTAGACAGAGAGTCTCAAGTCAGAAAGATGGGTGAATAGTTTAGGGATAGCCAAACTAGTGTGTTAGAGTAGGCTAGAGGCTGGCTCTTCACAATAGACCTAGGGGATGTACCATGTTCCTGAGAACCTCCTAGACCGCAAGTGTCAGAGGACGTTTAGTTCCATTCAGCTACTCCGAAGGGACTTGTTAAACTACGATATTTGAACATAGTAGACTATACATTCTATATGTACATACTTGATTTCCTATCTATAGTTGATACGGCTATCTTGCCAATACACTAAATTACAGATAGAGAGTTATTTGCATAAGTCTGTATCGACTTCCCTGTGAGATTTTTTTAAGTACTAGCTATGCAGAACATCGTTATTAGTTTGTACCGTTATTACCCGATAGCAGTGGACAAAAAACTTTAACAGAGCTCCGCGGATAATTGATTCAATTTACAAAAAAGTTGAGGTTTAAGAATGCCCTAAAGCTAGCTAGCTACTATATAATAACTGAATGTCTCTTAATGTCAAACGCTGGGCGAACCCAAAAACTATAAGTGTGAGTTATCATGAATTTTGGGTTAAAATAATAACATAAGGAGACTACAATCAATTAAATTCAGTGTGAAAATAAGAGGATATTTAAGTGTATAAAGTTATAGTAGAGATAAGAGGTGAGATATTAATAGGATAGATTGTGATTTTGATAGCAATTAACATCTTTACAACGAGTAGTGATCGCTCAAATGATGGAAAGTACTTCTTCAGTATAGGAGTATCCGAATCTTATGTTCAACACGAGGCAGTCCCGCTGGACTTATTTTTTGGAATTGTTAAATCTTTGTCCCTAATATTGCTAGACGTACTGAAGTACTCGCAAATGTTCTCAAAGATAACTGATATATAGATAGACTCATTGCAAATAATATTTATGACAATACTGCAGAAATATTTTCGAACGAAAAAGAATAACTACCCAAAAAATCTTGCAGCAGATGAGACTACTACACCAGAACCTAGTAATACCCCTCCAAATGTTGTTGTAACAAACACAACAACAGTAGACAACCCAGATAGCATATATCGAGGAGCAAATATTTTCCATACCATTAAATGACGTCGAAAATGAGCAGCAAATAGGAATGTACTAAACATGATTGAAGTGTGGTATAAAAGATAGAAAACGATAGATTTTGATATTTGTTGAGAGATAGAAGTATATTGACCTTTTCGCGGAGGCACATTCCACAAATCTAACAAAGGCACAGCCAATGCACACAGTATATGCGAACTGAAAGTATTGAAAACTAAACATACATGTGTTAAAGGAAACGAGATATTCTCACTCAGAGCAAACCCTATATCCCAATGAATAGAAGAAAGTGTAGCTTGGTGACCGGTAGTAAAGAAGTGATTGGTGCCTAAAATACCAAGAATTACAGGACCAACCCCTGAATAGGCAATATCTAAATTCCTTACTATGTCTAAGATGCACAATACCTGCCAAACCATGGCAGATAAAGCCATCCCACCAACAGGTTTAGACACTAGTGTAGAGAAAACGTAGCAAGATCCAAACAAAAATAAATAAAGACTGCCATAGAAGTTTTGCGTTCCACGCAAAATAGGCATGACGTGTTTTGTGCCTCGAACTGGCTCGATTGAAAGACATGAAGGTGCCTGCAAGAAATATATAGGCCCAACTACTAAAGATAATCCTAACACCAAATGTCCACAGATCAACTTCAACACATTCATACCAGAAAAGGCAATCCAGTTTTCATTGTCAGCGGCATCCAAAAGCCAGTATATAAATGTAAAGAACAGAGCTAATGGCATGAAAATGTCGACAAAGAGGGAGGAGGATCGCGAATAAGAGTCAGATCGTTTGTAATAGCTGCGAAAAATCTGCGGAACCATCATTAGTATCGTAAGGTAGCTTAATAAAACCAAGGGAGAAGAAGTTACAGAAGACCCAGCTGAATAAAATGTTGTTTGACAATACACCCCCTGTTCTTCGCGACAAAGCGTCGAAATTGCGGATAATCGATTAAGAAAAATAAATAGAATACTAGATAGCACAACCGATTTCTTCCTTTTCTTATCTTTCAATTTAAATGCCGCTGAAAGAGCAGTCATAGCAAAGATGGCCAATAAAAATGAGGTTATTTTATCTTCCCATATAACGAACGAGTTTGAGGCGAAAATAATTGCATGTGCTCCAGTGAGAGTCAAAGCAAACAGATCCCAATAAGTAAGTTTAAAAAAAGGTTTAGGACGATTGGAGCACATGTACAATATATACCCACATAACGACCCCACGGAAGTGCACAAGGACGTGAGCTGAAATGATAAAGCATGAAGAATAGATTTCGACAAAACAAGCCCTGCTATCAACCCAACAGAACCAGATCGCACGAGCATTCGTATCAGTGAAAAATAATCCACAGAGGTATAAGTCAACTGGTACACTATAAGAACCACATTGACAATCAAAATCAGTAGAAGGGCAACAACAATAGACTTCTCGTCAAATTTCACCCACTGATCTCTATAAGCCGCCTGAGTACTGGACAAGTAGTGGTCCAGTGCTAATTGGGCTTGCATACAATCCTCCAGATCACCTGAAAAGTACAGACAATTATTGGATATAGACTCGATTTCATCCCATTGATCTGTGAGTCCAGGAAAATTAACCGGTAATGATGCAACATCTGAGTAAGCCAAAGAATAGTTTCTGACTTGGCATGCAGTTATAAAGTTTGCAGCAACCAGCTCTTGGATACTAGAATTATACCCTGCAAAAAAAGCCTGCGCGATTGGTTTGCCTAAATTTTCAAATGGTATCGGTACCCCTAGTAATAAAGCAAGGGTTGGCACTAAGTCTATCTGAAAGATAGACTCAGCGACATTATAAAGACCAAAATTCACCGACTCGAATAGCGGTTGTCTTGAGAACATAAACAGTGCAGATTCTACTTCATCAGTAGAGTCACCTCCATGATCACCTTTAGAGTCCATTCCGTGGTCGCCAAGTACAACAAGAAGTGTATCATCCGTAATTGTTTCTATAACTTCAGAAATAACATTATCCATTTCCAGAAGTTTATTTCTCATTGCAGGATGGTTTGGGCCATATCTATGCCCAGCATGATCTACACCAAGAAAATGAGCAATGACAACGTCATATTCATTATCATTCCACGATCGAAGCAACGGCAAAAGATGCGATTTTACACCATTGTCCACAGTATCAAGATCCCATACGTTGAAAGATTCATAAGGAAATGTAAAGTTCTCCTTGAATAGACCCGGAAAGAGTGAAACCCAAGTATCATCTCCAATGAAAGCAATGTCTTTACCCGCAGTCCTTAACTGATACAATAAAGAGTCTGAAGTAACTGCTGAACCACCAAAATTAGAGCCTGCATCCAAAAATGTTGGGAGGGAGCCTGTGGTAAGCCCTTTTAGTCTTTGTAATGTGGTTGTAGGTGGATCTGCAATAAACTTAAATAAAACTGCATTATGTGGCATTCGTTGAGAGGTGTCGCTAAGAATCTGTAGCGCATTATGACATAAAAGACTCTGGTCCGATACAACGGGAACCGTGAAATCATACCTCAGTGCATCTACTAAAATGAAAACTAGTTTAGAAAATTTTGGGGTAGGAACCTCGATTGACGTGGAGTGCACAGATTTATTGCTTAATTCAGATCGAGATAGGAGGAAACCAGAAGTGAACAGATATATATTAAACAAAAGCAATATGGTTACCCAGCAAAGAAATAAAAAAATATTGGATATACCAAGCCAAGATTTGCGAACCGCAAGTTGGTTTGGCAAGGTTACTCCGGGTGCCGTTTCGACACCCATTATGTTAGAGTCTGGAAGCGAAGTAACAAGACACAAAAAGTCGCGCCGCGACACTGAACATTGGGTGTAAATAATATTATTCTTCAGAATTAGCAAAAACCCAGAAACAAGTAGTAGACAGTCAAATATACTATGATATTAGAGCCCGTAAGAATTTTAATGTCATAAAAAACAAAGGGGCCATATTTATTCTACTACTAATTGTTAAGCCGTACTTACAAAATTTGGACAAAATTCATAGGGGGCTAATTTATTTCAGCTGAAATCAATAAAATCAGAAGCTTTAATTACGTTACTGTAGTAGATTTAGCAGTCGTTGGCGTAAGAATATACTTTATAGACATTGCAGTGAGGCTCATACCAGATATAGACTTAACTAAACCATACATTCAAAATATTATGATATGGATATGTCGCCCACTAACGCAGTACTACCTTGAGAATTCAAAGACCATACCTTGTAGTCCGATCCATTTCTGCTGGCACAGAACTTGATAGGATTATTAGGAAACAAAGGAACCTGGTTTCTGTAAATGTATTGTGCAATGCGACTATTTTCAGGTAGGATGCACCTAGAGAACCAATGAAGCATCAAGGTAGCCTGTAGTGGCCCATGGATTACAACATCCAGAAAGCCTTCAGTATCACTCTTGGCATATTCAGAATCATAGTGAATTCTATGGCTATTATATGTCAAAGCTGAATAACGAAACAGGTCAATATGAGAGACTTTGAAATCGATTTCCCAATCTCGAGTGCTTGAAGGTGGTTCAATGTGCCTACTAAGCGATTTGTTTCGTTTTTCAGTAGACATGGTTGGAAGATAAATCAATTGACGATCTTCCAAAACAGAGAAGGTATTCGGTGAGTTGATATTTTGATCTGAACTCATAGATCTGTACTGAGAGACGATCATTCGGCCTTCAGACTCATCGCCTTTTATTGAGTTGACATATTCTAAGCATATAGAAGGCTTATCAAAATACAGAGGAAAGGAATTGTTGAACGTTATAGAACCCCCAAGCCACATACGTGTTGTGAGTTTACTCTTCGGCCCAGGACCAAATGCTTTATGATAACCATCTTTATCAAGGCCCGATTTTGGAAAACCAGGATTAAAAAATGCAAAATGATTACCTGGTGGAACTATATCTCCACTATCTATATTCAATCGAGGAAGTTGTAAAATATCAGAGATTAGGAGCTGTAACAGATTAGCATGACTACTGGACAGGGAGTCACGTAGCTGTAATTGTGCCGACGAGTCATAAGCTGTTAACTGAGATGCACGTTCAGAATCGAAAACTGAATCATACGTTATACGGGAAGAATTTTGAGATGTGCTCAGGTTCAAAGATTTTGAAAACGGAGAAGTGTGAGAAAACAAACATTTCTGGCGTTTGTATGATCGAGAGAACATATTGATTTGATATAGCTTACCCCCAATGGCAATAAAAGTCGTCGGAAATAAATTCAACACTAAGAAAAAAAAGTTTCAGCTAGGACTAGAGTAATAAGATGATTCAACGAAAGTATTGATTAGTTTTAGTACCCTATGGGGGGAGGTGGGCGCACGCAAAAAGAACACAGAAAGCCAAGTCTTACGGCATCTTGATTCTCGCACTAAGCCTCCTCCTTCACAAGGCTATATAGCAGCGAGTGTTAGCGAAGATAGCCGCTTCCCGGCGGTTGGGACTAAGCCCAACTCAGAAATACAGGGGAGGGGGCCTATCTCAAAATCTTATATTAATTAGTATTACTGTGCGGCTTTACCTGCGGGTGAAGTTACTTAGTAAATCTAAATACGTCCACAAGAGGTAAATATCTAATAGATAACACTTAATAAATCTCTACGAAATAAAAGAGGAGTACTAGTCAATTAAATGAGATTATTAATAATGGGATGATCTTCAGAACTGGTAAAACCAGAAAGGTAAAGTAGTATGAAAATATAGTAAGCAAAAGATAAAGATGAAGGTAAAAGAGTTCGGTCTAAAGTACAACTCTGGTTTCTATGGAAACATGTGTTAGTCTCAAACTAACCTTCGTTGGGACTCTTAGGTCGTATTCGACACATTGTTAGAGAGTTAAGGTTAGGTTACAAGTGATGTGGCTGTGGTTACAGCTTTGTAATAATAAGATTGGTTTAGGGAATGACAGAATTGAATAAACACTTGTGTACCGTTAGATAATTCTATATCACGTAGTAATCTTAAGTTATATTAATGTACAGAAAAGTGCGTCTGATATAGATACCATGACAGTGACTGCTTTTACTAATCATGTAACACTAGGGTTACAGGCAATGATCAGTGTTAGGGTTGATAATATCTAAGCATGGAACTGGGAGAGCACCAACAAGTATCGCAAGTTCCGGCCGTATCTCAATTCCCAATCAATCAGGACGGGGCGTACTAGTAGTGCACACCACTTGATCAGAAACAACGCGAAGACCGATAAGGCAATAAGAAAATTACAATCTGGAATATCTTTTTTGCATCTCTGGTTAAGATAGGATTACAGACGCGAGGTCATGTCTGAGAAATATGTAGATACCAATGTTTTAATCTGCAACTGGGAAGACCTCTTTCGAACTCGTTCTGCTCAGGAATTGGAGCAAGATCTCAAACTACTAAAAGTCGAGCTCAGTAAAAAGCGCACCGTTTTAAAAGATGTTACAGGTGATAGATATATCGAATTGCTGGGCATCTCCCAAAAAATAGATTCTGCAAATTCCGAAATCTCTACAGCTAAAATCGAAATCCAACACTGCACCGCAGAGTGTGATTTTTCTTCCTTAAATCATCAAGTTGAGTCATATAGGTCCTTTCATAATAATCGAAATCAATTTCATGCTGCTGGCCGTCAGATTTCAAGTATATTAAAGATATTTTCTGCTTGTATCACATCCACACTATCTTTCTGCAATACAAAAGAGCGGATAAACTCCCATGATGTTTTACCTATCGCATGCTTAATATCTCTAGCTAGACTCGCATTAGACGCATGTAAAGCAGCAGGAGTTGAAGTAAAAAGCTTAACTCGTAGATACCAACGAGCACTTGATCTCAGTCTCAAGAAGCTGCTGTTCATATACGGCGAAAAAATTGGAAACGCTCAAGAAATCTGTGACACAGAGCAGTATTTTACTTTGACTCTGGCATATTACTTAATGTCTGGCCGTGATGCATGCGCTGTATTTTCAGATCTTTCTTCTCACATTCTCGGAATACAGTCTAATCTGGGCGCAGATACCCTTATCCAACACATCGAGTTTTTCAATTCGTCAACCAAAATACTCCAGGAGTCATTTAGTCAAGAAATGGGATCGAAATTTATGGACTATGTGTCTATGAACCACGAGATAGTGATCTCTGCTCTCCAAGATCAGTCTCATATAGCTAACTTTGATGAAGTCACTGAATGTGTTAATACTCTGACTGCTAATACCGCAAGTTTCTTTCGAATAATGCAACTTGATCATACTACTTTACAATCCTATCTGGAACAGTACCAATCAGATGCACGTCAGATCTTCAATACCAATGCTAAGAATATCATAGACTCTAATAACTCACTTAAAGAGTTATTTATGAGACGGAAGGAAATATCCGATGCTTTGAGAGTAAACAGGACAATTCAATCTGCTCTTGCCACCGACTTACGAGATTTATGGTCAACAAAAGTTCGAAATGTTCTGTTGTATATATGGAAAGAGGGATTTCAACTGATTGAATCTCTGGTTAGTTACTACAAAGAAGAAGAAACTGATGACCACCAAGATTTTTCACTGAAGACTTTGAAGGATTTCCATCTTCGGACACAGAGTGATGCTGTTAGTCTTATCAAAATCTGCCATAATTTTGAGCAAAGCTTTTATTCAACTCGGGTTGAGAATTTTAGACTAAAAATACAGACGTGGTTGGACAAGGTGGAAGAACATAATGCCTTTATTCGAAAACTTCACGAATTAGGTGATAGTATATCAGGATCATTGATGGGTGATGAGGATGAAGATCAAGTTCGATGGACCATGTCAGAGGTCAGCGAGCTTCAAAAGGAGGAAGAAATGATGTTAATGCTAATGGAAGAGCAGAAAAAATTATTCGAAAAGGACTGTTTGGATAAAGTGAGTGATATAGTGGGACATATTACAAAGGAGGTTTCGCGTTCCAGGTATTACCTTGAAAATGCATTATCATTAGCCTATGTTTATGAGGTTTTGAATTCATTCCTTGTGAATGATATCTCTGAAAGTTGTTTATCTTGCATAAGAAAATGTGTATTAGAAACTTTTACGGTTTCAAGTGAGAGTCTTAAACTCGTTGAACAATACAACCGAGACAAAGAGACCTCCCAAAATGCTCATGATATGATGCCACAACAACTGCTGCTAGTCCTTTATACATACTGGAAAGAGAAGTCTTCAATATGTAGAGGATCTATTGTGAAAAGATTTTCAAGCGACTTCGACAGAATTGTTTTTGATGCATTAGCTACTTCTAAGATTGAAGCTAAACACTGTACCTCGTCAGTAACAGATGTGCAGCTTAGTGCAGAGTTCTTAGGACAGACCACTGCTCTTACAGAAGCTCAAAAATCATACACCATTGATCTTCTCGATGACTTTAATTTACTCAGATTATAGGTGTCAGTGATACAAAAAGTTATCCAGGCTGATCAGTAATTTACTTTTTGCTTTGGCACATATGTTATGTACATTAATGAACCTCTGAAAGTAATTGAAGGAGTGGACATCTATAGAATAATGTAATTTCATAGACGAGGATGTAGAGAAATTATACCATCTATGAAATATCAATAACTAGTACATAGAATTAGATATATCAGAATATTATAGATGGAGTGATCTTTATCTATACAAACTGCGTGGGGACAATCCTTGGGCACAATTAGTCTGTGCTGAAAGGCACTCACACTATATAATAAACACACTGTCAACTCTATCCACACCACATATCAGAAGTCAACTGATGCAAAAACCCCATTGCTTAAAAATATACCAACAATGATGGTACATTTCAAAGTAATCAGTTCGGCACGTACGTCGAGCTATTTTCAACATATATCTAAATACTGTCTGCTATTGAACAGAGGTAATTCTCAGAGAAGGTTTATTAATGGAAAAAGTAACACCCCTACGTCCTCATCGACTGAAAGTGGCGATAATAAAAGCAGCAGAATAATTGATCATCAACCACAAATGACCGCGAGTTCTACTGATAATCAATCAAATGACTGGAGCAGTGCAGCAGAGGCTGCACTATGGTCAGTAAATGATAAGGAACATTGGGGCACGAGTAGTCATCGTGCCGCAAACATCGATACACACCGATTAAGCGAAGAGCTTATATCTGCTGGTTATTCAGCCATAGAGGCTGAAAAATTTGTTAGGTTTATACAGCGTAATGTGGAAAACCGCATTGATGGTCTTTTTAGCGAAATTCTTACAACATTCGCACTTGAAAACGAGGCTTATCTCTTCGAAGCAGCAAGATCTGAACTAAGATTAGAAATTGCCAGCATGAGATTGAATCAATTCAACGAGACCAGAGTTAGGCTATCAAGTTTAAGAAAGGACTTAGAAATGCTCAGTCAAGACCTCCGCGAAAAATTGCAGCTGATGAAAAGCACAGTCCAAATGGCAACTGAAGACCAAAAAAATGCAAATCGAGCTGATGCTCGAGTCATTGAGTTGAGAATTCAAGAATTAAATAATCGCATTACTACGGGAATTGTTTCAGACATTCGATCTGAAATTGAAGCATTAAAATGGCAAAGTACACGCCGGGGTCTAATGGCGATTGGGCTCTCAGTCTTTATTGTTTTTATTGCCTCTTCCAACTTTTCGCGACATGATAGTCATGCTCAGAGTAGAACTGATCTTCAAGATCCTAAACGTGGCATCATGTCAGACAGTGAAGCTAATGGTTCAACCAGTATCTACGAGAATTTCAATTTTGCTAGTCTTAGAGATATACAAGGAGCAAAATCCACACATGTACCTTCAGAACTAGATACGCAATATTGGCCTGATGATTTATCGAAAAGAGGAAAGTTGCTCGACACACTTGGATCAAGAAACTTGAGCACGAATAACTCGAAAGCAGACGATGAATAATGCGGAAAGAAATCTTATCATTTACTTTTATTATTTACTTCTGATGATTATAAAAGGGGAGTTTTATATTTTGGTATATGCGGTACAGTACTAGCATACTTCAAATAAGGGCTTGAGTCACAGCTTATGCTTTAGCTTCCCTTCAGCTATAAGTTTAAATCTTGTTTGAGGAACACCAGCCTCAAATCGCCGAAGACCAACAAGAGCTTCATGAAGAGTGGCTTCATCGTTTAAGCGATTCATTTGTTCGATGTTAAGGGCCTTAATCTGTAGGATACTTCCCTGATCTAAATGTCCTTGGTAATCATCAAGATATTCTATAACCTTATCCAAGATATCCGAAGGCTGAATGTCAAAAATCTGGTTGACAAATGTACCACTCAGTTCCTGAACTGGAGTGCGGCGAGCGAGAAGAAGCATTTCATTTGCTTTCGAGAGTCCAACTCTATTTCTGAGAGAGTAAGATGTGGTCCCCTCAGTTACTAGACCCAGATTTGCGAATGGCAGCAGTAAAAATGCATCAGGCACGGAATACACTAGATCGCAATGTGTTAGAAGAGCTGCAGAGAGACCAATCGCCGGCCCATTCAACACTGCTACCAAAATTTTAGGGTGTGTGTAAAATGTGCGAGCTATCTCAACATTGTTAGAGACAAAATTCCTTAAAGACTGGCGGCTCTTTTCCTCATTACCTGCCTCAGAGCTCCCAGTCTTTCGGACATTAGCACCAGCAGAGAAATATTTGCCCTGGCCTGTCAGTAGAGTAACACTAGTTAACGGATCTTCAGCGGCTAATAGCATGGCTTCGTTAAGATCCAGATAACCCACTTGATCTAAAGCATTCAAAACTTTCGGTTGGGTTAATGTGATTATACCATACCGGCCACGTCTAGTATAAGAGATGTTATTACGGCTTTGGAATCCCATCTTTTACAAGTAAATGATATGATTGAGAATTATTATGTGATTAACAGGTTATATCGATGAAATTATGAATAGAAAGTCGGTAATTTATACTGATATGTTGATGTGGGGTAAAAGAAGTTAATTTGTGACTGTATCGGCCCTCGGCATCATTTTAACTACAAGTTTGTATCCCAATCCAACTGTTGCCGCTGCTAATAAGGAGGATAGGCTTCTGGGTCGCCGTGCGGTGACGCACGTGACCTTTGGTGGTTGTCTGTGTTGTGTGTATGGAAAGGAAGTAATAAAAACCTCGATACTCACTGTTCGACTTTCATGCGATCATCACCTATCTCGCTAATTGAATTAAGCGATTGCGCAGTTTTCACTGCATACTTTATTGATTAGAGATTGAGAATAACTCAATATATTTGGAGATCATTAACTACAGAATAGTCAGCTCTTGATCTAATGAATCAGCGAAGCAGATAAACCTAAATATGTAACACTCTGGGTTCAGCAGATGTACTCCAACAGTAACTGAAGAGGTAACAATAGAACTGTTTAACTTTTCAGTAAACCCCCTAAACCCCCACGATTTCACTATATATGAGACTTTTCTGCAACTCGTTCTAAAACGTCAGAATACCCCCGTTCGTAATCACACTCTGGACCTTGTTTTAGTTCAACTCAGCCATAAACCGTCAGAGTTCGTCGTTCCCGTTGCTCCCAACTAGACCATAACCCTTATCTATCTCCCTGCCCCAAATTCGACAGTCTGTGCTCCTGTCCTGATAGGGAAATAAACGATTGTGCGGGAAATCTCCTGAGCCACCGCGCAGTATTATAACTCGAAGTTACTCTCGTAGAGACAAGACCTTGATCTATTCAGTTTGTCGATAGACGAAGATCCGTATCTAGACTAGTTCTAATGAAAGGTAGTAGTAGGAGATATAGTTCAATACGTATTTGTTAACACAGTAATTATTGATAGCTATATGAAAAGGTAAGTAAGTTGGTTCGTTGTAGATCCAGGAGTAGGATCCTATTTATATTGTCATGAAGATGATTTAAACCTTAAAGTAGCCAATAGCAAGGATGCACCTATTCGGCACACGATACTCACTCAGCCTTCTACTCATTAAACACTATGTACTTCAGCTTATGTAGTATCACCATTAGGTTCATTTGATAACGCGAAACAGTTTCTCTTGGAAATAATCTGGATGTGATACTATTAATAAGATATGAGCCTTATACCTTCATCTAAAAAGGACCTTAGATGGTGAGAAAAAGAGAAACCCAATTACCAGTCACTTGCCTCCCTTACACCGATTCTTAGACATTCCCCAGGGAGAGGTCGCCGGCGAATTTCCATTATAGCTAGCAGGTATACGATAGACTTTTAGGTATTTCAGTCCTGTTGCTTCTCCAGCATATATCAAAGTAGTACCATGTGCATCATACATACAACTTCAAGCAGGGACATGAATACTGTCAGCTCAGCGTCCAATCAATTGCTAGGGTTAGATTTTTAATGTATAATCTTAAGTAGATTTCTTATATATTCTACTGGTAGTAGACGCATCTTAGAACCTCATAAAAGAATAGTCTTTAATCGAGCTTGTATGCCTGGAACTTGTTTCATACTAACTGCAAAATAAGACCAAAAACGATTTAATTCCCTCTTGTTCAACTCGCAGTCACTATAACGATAAGATTCAATCATAATATCTCTACCTAGATACGAGAATTATTTGTGCAGTACATGCATATTGATCCTAGTGATCAATTGTTAATGTTTCACTAAACCTATCTTGGGCAGTAGCTTCATTATTAATCTCTGGTGGGTGCAACAAACTGTTTCATTATTGATGATATCATTTAGTAGTCTTGAAGAATATATAGAATATGCGTTTTGTATGGTCGGTAAATTCTATTTGTTACCATGGTAACCATCGGCATCATTAAGCAACGATCCGCTTATTTAGTGAAATGTAAATACCTAAATCACGTGCATTACGCGTGAGAACGCGTTTAAAGCTTTCAGGCTCTACTTTGGAATTGAATGTTCTCCATTGCCCAAGATCTCCGCCTTTTAACCATTCATAATATTTCTACAACAAGGTCTCATCTTGGAGAAGTACTGGGATATATTTAGTAATTTGTTTGTGATCTTATAATTGATATTAAAATATATTAAACCATATCCTATTCTCGAGTTCAGACGGTCTGATCTCGAGGGCATCCACATCATTCATTATTATTCAGTCATTGGTACTTTGGTACGACACAAATCCAATAGTGGCTTCATCAGTCCATATCATGTCTTTCTCGCCTAAAATTTCGCAGATTTCTGGGTGCTACACTCAAACTGACGCAGATTCACCAACAACTGATGAGATGACACCCGACCACAAATCCTCTTCCTCTTCTCAAGACCTATCTACTAATCCACATAAATCACACGGCAATATATTCTCAAATGCATTTCTTGTTCCCCCATCTGATATTGATGATTCAAATCGTTCTGTGTCTCCTATGAAACATATTATACGTACTAATGCCCTTCCTAAGATGGGAGTTTCAACTGCTAGCTTTGATTCACTAAACTCGATTCATTTCTCACCTCCGAGGACAGTTTTTAGATTCGATGAAGAACTGAACCAATCGAAACCGACAAACATAAGAATAATAACTCCTCAAAGTCCCAGACATAGTTCAACCACTCTACATTTCCACACAGATGCAGAATGCTCCTCTGATGATGAAGTGGAAGATTTTAACAGCGAGTTTGAGTTTCCCATCATGAAAGATGATGGAACCAAACCACCTTACTCATATGCAACTCTAATAGGAATGGCTATTCTCCAAAGCACTCACAAGCGGTTGACATTAGCCCAGATATACAAATGGATATATGATTCTTTTGCATACTATAGGAAAAGTGACGCAGGATGGCAAAATAGTATTCGTCATAATCTCAGTCTGAATAAAGCTTTCTCGAAGCAGGAACGCCCAAAAAATGACCCAGGAAAAGGTAATTATTGGGTAGTGGAAGAAACGTATCGCGACCAGTTTCTGAAAATCGCAAAAGCTAGGAGAACTAATAGAAGTGCCAGAACATTTGATAATGGTGCATTTTCATTGCCAACACCAGCACAGTCTTCTGTTAAAGATATGCAGGATTATGAGACATCCAGTGACAATGTTCAAACTCGAAACAAGTCATTAAACGAAAGCGTGCCACCAACATTAACTGGCCGAAAGAATTCTGTTAAGCGGCCTATACTAGAAAACTCTCCTTTATCAAATAGGGTTTCTAGCAGGAAAAAATCTACAGATAAAACAGCGAAAAGACTATGTATTGCTTCGGAAGAAAAGAGCATGGACGATGTGCATGTATCTCATCTATGCTCAAAATTAGATTCTCCGAAACGAATGAACACGCGGCAGAAGTTCTTCACATCAATCAAACCAATCGGCGATTCACCAGTGAGAACTACAGGTCCTTTATTGTATCCACCACTAACACCTGCTAGAGACCGATCAGTAAAGGGAGGAAATGCAGAGTCAACATATATGGCCCCTACACCGACTGATATATCATCGATAGCGTCAGCTTTTCGCAGACATGCTAGAAACCAGTTCACATCTCCATATAATGATGAAATTGATCTAAACTCTGAGACTTATCGGCGTTTTATTGATAATATACATGTTGAATCTAGTCCTACTCGCAATTGCCTTCCACATGAGGATGCAGTTGCTAAAGTATGTTTTGGCTCACCGAGTAAACGTGATAAGACCACAAGAGAGGGAGCAAATGTTTTCTTTTGTTTGGATACTGTTGAAAGTATCACAGATCTTGTAGGTGTTGACATTTGTCAAGTAGTCAGTCGGGCACTACAAACTCAATCGAACGAAAACAACAATATAACCGATATGGCGGGGCCACTATCTCCAGAGTAACGATGGATCTATGTAAAAATGACATGAAACTATTTGTATGGAACCTAGATTAAACTCCAGCCAGTATTAAATGTGGTTTTAGTAATTATTCATTTATCCACCGTATGGCTCCTAATAATAGACAACGGGAAGGCTATCAGAACATATTATACACGCGTTTACTCAAGCGGCTTCTTTTGTTCTAAAAAAAAAAAAAAAAAAAAAAAAAAAAAAAAAAAAAAATCCGAGCATTCAATATCGGAGAACAAGTAAGTTTATGAAAGAGATATATTTCTACATTATCTGAGTAGGAGGGTGCACCTACTAAAATGAACATTATATTGCTTACCTTTCTATACCGCTCTATTGCCCAGAGACTCCAAGATGAGAAGAGTTGGTAAGCTCAATTCGTACGCCAGAAGTTATTAGTGTGTATCTAATATTTCAGTCAATTGACGTATTTCTCCTGGAATTAAAAATAAACAGCTCATTTTAACACCAGTAATACGTGATGAGTGAGTAGAGACAATAACATTGTAGCTCACAAATATTTTTGACATAGTGCGCTCGCTATTGTTACGGATATTGGTTATGGCCGGGTAAGTACAGGAATCTATAGGAATACGAACGACTAAGGTCTGTGCCGAATACAACCTGAGAGTCCCAACGAAGATTAGTTTAAGACTAACACCTGTTTCCATAGAAACCAGAGTTGTACTTTAGACCGAACTCTTCTACCTTTCATCTTTATCTTTTGCTTACTATATTTTCATACTACTTTACTTTTCTGGTTTTACCAGTTCTGAAGATCATCCCATTATTAATAATCCCATTTAATTGACCAGTACTCCTCTTTTATTTCGTAGAGATCTATTAAGTGTTATCTATTAGATATTTACCTCTTGTGGACGTATTTAGATTTACTAAGTAACTTCACCCGTGCGCAAAGCCGCACAGGTCCTACCTACTATTATGGTTAAGAGTAAATACGATGTAGCAGGAAGGACTTATACCCACGAGTCCTACTTGTAGTTCTACCAATTTTTCCAAAATATGTATTTTATTTTAATACATTAACGCGTGGTAGGAAATACTGGTATACTACGCCAGTATAGACCTTCGATGGCGAAGGATAAGTGAAACCAGATATAGTTAGTTGTCTTACAGCGGTTTTAGACAGCCCCCAAGGAATAGCTGCCGGCTACTTCACTAGATTCGCAGGTATACGGTCAGATGTATATGATGAACTTGCGTGTGCTTCAATCCTAGTTCTTCCTCGTCAAATATCAGCGTAAGCAGATGTGCAATTTATACGTCTTCAGGCAGAGGGGTCAGGGAAACAGCTAGCACAACTTCCGACCGGTTAGATGGTCAGATTATTAATAGGACTCACTTCGCATATTGTATGCAACGTAAAAATTTACGAATTAGGTAACGTACTCAGGAATAGTACGATAAAGTAAACTGGGGCACAAAAGTTATTGACTTATACCTTACAAGTGGACTGGACTACCTGTCCAAGAAAATAACAGTCAGCATCATAAGATAAATATATAGATCGAAGAAGAAAGAGAAATAAGATAAGACGATATACCTTAGACTAGCAGAATTAGCATTTCGTGCAGCCTCTTGTTTTATATTTTTTATTGTAACGTACTGTTCTGGCCAAATCTACCAGATCTTGTCTGATCATACGGCTATTCATGGCGAATAGTGCGATCCATTGGAAGATGGAAACCCTGGATATCATACAATTCAGTGGTACAGGACCAGCCGCGAAGAGAAAGAGAATCAAGAGGATCGCAGGCACATTTCCTTTCTTCCCGAATAGGCTTTAATAGCGGACAGTTGTTGAATACAGTATGACTGTATCCAATATCATCAAAATGATGAACCTGCGACGCATTTAAAAACATGGCCACAGCTATGGAGTGTACGGGAGCATCTCCCCACCGTTCGTAGAAAAACCCTCCGCTATGGTCCAAGTGGTTAAAATATTTGATATAAGCCTCGCTTTGCAACCAGGAGAGTTTGACAACCTCAAAGTTACTCCAAAAATGACACATGTTATACGAGTTACCATTATCTGACGCAACCCATCGAAGAAGATTGTTCTCCTTAAGAAGATCTGGATTCTCATCCATGAATTCCTTAGTTGCATCCCACAAGGTCTCGACAGTTGAAGCATATTCATGCAGAGAAACCGTGAACCCATATATCTTATTGTTATCTTCCATGAATGCAAAAACATCATAAGGAATGGAGCAGAAAAAGTTGATGTCCGGCTCCACGCGCCAGTAATAATCATAGTGATACATGATAGGCATTCGAAAAAAAAAGCCAGACTGAAAGCGGCACATGTGTCGATACGAAATCGAATCCCCGTAGGGAACTTTCTTCTCTGCCATTTCTTTCCGCGTTTCTGCTGCCCGGTCTTGGTCAATCCATTCGGGGAAACCCCAATATTCAGGGCCAATCTTTACAAAATACACATTTCCTGATACCGCTTTGGTAATTTCATTGCGGAATTTCTCACTGAAATCACCATCATTCATGAAAATCCAGTCATAATTGTAAATATGATTGAATTGATCCTCAGTTTTTTTAATTGATTTAAGCATCCCGTTCAATTCACGCTCGCGGACTAAGGACACAAACGTAGCGTTACGTTTGCGGTAGTCAGGGTCATCCTTGAAGGAATATATATAACGTGGATAATCCGGGAAATCTTTCAGATGTTTGTGCGGCTCATGAGTGCTTTTCGCGGGAGCCTTAGGCTTTCTAGGTTTGTCTTCAGGCTTAGGCTTGCTAGGTTTGTCTTCAGGCTTAGTCTCGACAGCTTTGTCTTCAGGCTTAGCGTCTTCAGGTTTGCCTTCAGGCTTAGTCCCGTCAGGTTTGTCTTCAGGCTTAGTGTCTTCAGGTTTGACTTCAGGCTTAGTGTCTTCAGGTTTGACTTCAGGCTTAGTGTCTTCAGGTTTGTCTTCAGGCTTAGCGTCTTCAGGTTTGCCTTCAGGCTTAGCGTCTTCAGGTTTGCCTTCAGGCTTAGTGTCTTCAAGTTTGCCTTCAGGCTTAGTGTCTTCAGGTTTGCCTTCAGGCTTAGCCTTTTCAGGTTTGACTATAGACTCAGTCTCTACAGGTTTGACATCAGATTTAATCTCTGATTCAGCAAGGCTAACGGCATCAATGGAACCAATATTTTTCTGGGGAATTCGCTCGGCACCATGGGAGATATCATTGTTAAGGTCAGAGGAAATATCTACAAAGCTGTTCTCAGCTTTGATCTCTGAAAGGCGAGATCCGGATACAGGTACAAAGCGAGCCTTGTCTAACTTCAGGAAAAAAATGAACCATATGCCTATAACGAATGCTGTGATAAGCAGTAGTCTAAACCCACGAACTTGACTCCGAGTCATTTCTCGCTAATACTGGAAAGAGGACGACGACTGCGACTGCGAGCAGAAGCGATTTCTATAAGCACAAAGTTAAAAAAAAAGAAGAAAAGAGAAAATTGATGAAAATACAGGGATTCTACGGCTCTCTTTTACTTAATCGAAATGATAAGGAGAATGAGAAAAGAAGAAAGTTGAGGGAATAATAGATTATTAGATTTTGTTAGACATGGGCAGGGGATTAACGGAATTTTAGTATTTTATGGAATTAGGTTAGAGAAGTTTGAATTCAAGATCGATATTTGGGGCTGAAGTATACGGAAGAAAACAGCAGGAGATATAGGAACAATAACAGTATCATTAAAAATTTTCAAATATTATAAATATGCTAGATCTAATACCTTCAATGATATATTTGGCTGGAGAGATTGAATGCACGAAATAATTTTGTTATTGACTAACTTGCGTAACCAAACCAAGCTATCTAATTGGCTGAAATTTTAGAGCCACCAAGAACTTAGAGGTTGTTCAATTATGTTAAAGTTTTTGTCTACGCTATTGGGTATAACGTTATATAACTTATAACGAAGTCGATGTGTAGGAAGTCCTTAGATAAATCCTAACGGGGAAGTAGATGATGGCTTATGCAAATAAGTCTCAGCTTGGTTCTATTTATATGTATCGGTGAGATATCCATACCTATTACAGATCGGTGATCAAGTTCGTCCATATGTAATGTATAATCTACTATGTTCAATATCGTAGTTTTACAAGCCTCTTCGGATTAGCTGGATGGAGTTAGCTAGCTCCTCAGATACTTGGGGTTTAGGAGGTTCTTAGGAACGTAATACATCCCCCTAGGTTGATCGCGTAGAGTCCTCAGACTGCTCTAACACATTAAACGGGCTTTCCCCAATCTAATCCCCATCTTTCTGACATGTGGAAATCCCTCATATATATAAATCAGGAGTTACCCTGACTTAACTAGGTTTACTTGACTTAAACTGAGTTTAGGCATCCCGTTGGGATAGGCTCCAGTTCATGTGCCGAATAGGAACATCCTTGCTATTGGCTATTTTAAGGTTTAGTGACCTTCAAATCAATTTGTAAGATCCTACTCCTGGATCTACACAACTAATCAACTAACTTACTCTTTCAGATAGCTATCAATAATTGCCGTGTTATCAAATATGTATTGAACTATATCTCCTATTACTATTTTTTATTAGAACTAGTCTAGATTCGGATCTTTGTCTATCGACAAGCTGAATAGATCAAGATCTTGTCTTTACGAGACTAACCTTAGCGTTATAATACTTGTGCGGCTTTGCCTGATGTGCCGAATAGGTGCATCCTTGCTATTGGCTACTTTAAGGTTTAAATCATCTTCATGACAATATAAATAGGATCCTACTCCTGGATCTACAACGAACCAACTTACTTACCTTTTCATATAGCTATCAATAATTACTGTGTTAACAAATACGTATTGAACTATATCTCCTATTACTATCTTTCATTAGAACTAGTCTGGATACGGATCTTCGTCTATCGACAAACTGAATAGATCAAGGTCTTGTCTCTACGAGAGTAACTTCCAGTTATAATACTGCGCGGTTGCTCAGGAGATTTCCCGCACACTACGGGTGAAGTTACTTAGTAAATCTAAATACGTCCACAAGAGGGTAAAGTATCTAATAGATAAACACTTATAATCTCTACGAGTAAGAGCGGGAGTACTAGTCAATTAAATGAGAGTATTAACAATAATAATAGTGGGGTGGTCTTCGGTAACGGTAAAACATTAAAAATAAAATGTATGTAAAATATAGTAAGCAAAAGATAAAGATGAAGGTAGAAGAGTTCGGTCTAAAGTACAACTCTGGTTTCTATGGAAACAGATGTTAGTCTCAAACTAACCTTCGTTGGGACTGTTGGAACCCAGTGTGTCCAAGCTGGCTTTTTATTATGAATTGTACGGCTCTACGAAGAATTAGGAGAAAAAACTTCTGACCAAGCTCAATAGATGTAATCTAAATCGCCCTTGTAAGATCAGAGTAAGAAACCGGGGTATTATTGTTTACAACGTGACTGGAACTTGCCGAATTCTCCACAAGGCACACTAAGGTTACATAGGGCTGGTCAGGCGGAAACCTTAATAGAATAAGGTTTCCCTGGCCAAACCTAAACGTGAAACCTAGTGTTCCAACAGGGACTCTGAGGTCGTATTCGGCACCACTACTGCTTGGTGTTGCGAGGCAAGCGGCTCAAACCCAATATCCGTATCCAGCTTTCCCATTCGTTACGCAGTAGAGATTACTTGTCTTCGTTGCACGCTCAATGTGAGGACTCCGAACGACGTTTGAATTCGCTTGTAAATCTATTTACTCAGAATAATAGCACTAGTTCTTGACATTCTTTTACTAACTTAAACTAGATCAATTTATATTCTTTCTGGTTGCTATGCAAACGAATGTCTCTCGAACATTCTAACCAGACTCTTGACACTTGTGCGGCGTTGCCTGCAGGTGAAGTTACTTAGTAAATCTAAATACGTCCACAAGAGGGTAAAGTATCTAATAGATAAACACTTATAATCTCTACGAGTAAGAGCGGGAGTACTAGTCAATTAAATGAGAGTATTAATAATAATAATAGTGGGGTGGTCTTCGGTAACGGTAAAACATTAAAAATAAAATGTATGTAAAATATAGTAAGCAAAAGATAAAGATGAAGGTAGAAGAGTTCGGTCTACAGTACAACTCTGGTTTCTATGGAAACTGGTGTTAGCCTAATCTTCGTTGGGACTCTGAGGTCGTATTCGGCACACACTGTAGCTTTCCGGTTAAACCTTAACCTTACAAAATCTCCTTGACACAACCTATCCAACTCAACATCATCACCATATTCCGAAGGGTTCATTTGGTACAGTGTTCTTAGTTTAACATTTACATTCCATCATCTGATGGTCAGACTTTAATTTAATCCCATCACACTGTGTTAAAGTTTTGGTCAACGCTATTGGGTAAAACGCTATGTTGTAACTTATAACAAAGTCATGTGTAGGAAGTCCTTATATAAATCCTAACGGGGAAGAAGATGATGACTTATGCAAATAAGTCACATCTTGGGTAATTCAATGTATTGGCAACATATCCATATCTATTACATATTGGTGATCAAGTTTGTCGATATACGATATATAATCCACTATGTTCAATATCGTAGTTTTACAAGCCTCTTCGAACTAGTAGGATGCTAGATCCATCGACATTTTGGGAGGAAGGAGGTTCTCGGGAGCGCGATACATCATTTTAGTCATATTTGTAGATTCCTTTCGACTACTCTCATACAACCGTTTGACGGTGCTCAAACTTTTCGCCCATCTTTCTGACTTGAAGCTCTCCAGCCTTGTTTACTCATTCAGCGTTTACCCTGTCTAACTGGGTTTACTTTGTTAAACTGGACAGGTTGTGTCAAAGAGATTTACTCAGTTTAAGGTTTAACCGGGAAGTTGAGCTACAGTATTGAGAGTTTGGTTAGAATTTTCGGGAGACTTTGTTTGCAAAACAACCAGAGAGTATAAATAAATCTAGTTTAAGTTAGTAGAAGAATGTCAAGAAACAGTGTTATTATTCTGAGTAAATAGATTCGCAGGCAAATTCAAACGTCATTCGGAGTCCTCACATTGAGCGTGCAAAGAAGACAAGTAATCTCTACTGCGTAACTAATGGGAAAGCTAGATACGAATATTGGCTTTGAGGCTATTCCCTCACAACATAATCATCATGATCAAGGATAAGGAAACTATCAGTTGGTTTAAAGAACTGAAGTTTACAAGGTTTAAAATGACCGATTTTGGAGAATTAGCCTTTTTTCTAAGAATTCAAGTTGGCAGGGATCGGCAGAATAAGACATTGAAGTTGAGTCAGCCAAAATATATTCAAGAGATGTTAGAACGATTCAATTTGGTGATTGCAATACCGGGAAAGTGTGACAACAGGAAGGTATTGGAGGACCAAAGTTTACCTGAGAAACTCAGAGATAGAGGACACGAGGAGATACCTTATCGAAGTGCGACTGGGAGTTTAATGCACCTGTGCAGAGATGTACACGCCCTCATATTGCACATGCGGTGAGCTACTTAGCTAGATTCTCAAATAGTTTTACCTATGTGCACTGGGAAACGGTTAAGTGGTTAATGAGATATTTGAAAAGAACTCTAAATGGGGGAGTGGTCTACGGAAATGAAACTGCAATCCCTGGATATGATGGGACGGAATTGATTGGTTATACGGATACTAATAATGCATGTGACTATTTGCAGAAGAAGTCTACAAGAGGTTTTGTATTCTGTTTAGCAGAAGGGCCTGTGACTTGGAGATTTACAAAAAGAGATGGGAATGGCTCGTCATTCGACGGAATCGGAGATAGTAGCACTGGATGACGCGGGTACGAAAAGCGATATACTTGAGATCGTTTTTCGCATTCATAAGAGGAAGGCGTGACAAACAACCGATCTGTGTTTTTGCGAACAATAAGCCTACAGTTGATTGGGCACACAATCCAAAACATAAGAATAGTAACAAACATTATGATGCTACTGTGAGATTTGTCCCTCAAATGATTTAGAAAGGTAATGACAAAGTCATCAAGATTATGTGCAGGAAATCTCCTGAGCCACCGCGCAGTATTATAACTCGAAGTTACTCTCGCAGAGACAAGACCTTGATCTGTTCAGTTTGTCGATAGACGAAGATCCGTATCCAGACTAGTTCTAATGAAAGATAGTAATAGGAGATATAGTTCAATACGTATTTGTTAACACAGTAATTATTGATAGCTATATGAAAAGGTAAGTAAGTTGGTTAGTTGTAGATCCAGGAGTAGGATCCTATTTATATTGTCATGAAGATGATCTAAACCTTAAAGTAGCCAATAGCAAGGATGCACCTACTCGGCACATCACCCCTCCAGCTGGGTATACAACTAGGTTCCAGCGGAGTAGCACGCGTGATAGCCTGGATACGGTCAGCATTGCGGTTCCGATATTGTAGGTCCAATCGGCGGAGCATTTTGGATCCATATCACAACTGAGAGGGTGGTCTGTCACCATGAATGACGGCTAAATTTAAACGTTGACCATTAAGTTTCGATTTCATGTGCAGCCCACTCGGGAGAACAAGGGAATAAAAGTTCACATCATGTACTCTAGAGACCATATAGTGGCGTTCGAAATTGGGTTCATTCTTATTCAACTTTAGTCGGGAACGAAGGACCCAATCTCCTTTTTGGAAAACGCGGTGATGAGCAGTACGGTCACGTTGAAGCAGTCGAAGGGCTGCCATTTGCTCATTTCGGGAATTGTTATCAGCAATAGCAGTGGCCATTAGGCGATTATGATAGAAGCACAGGGAGGCAGTATCAATGTCTTCATACAAGGCATCTAACTCTTCAGATTATTCTGCATTTCCAGTCACAGCCAGAATGCTAGTAGCATCTTCATGGCGAAATTGGAGAACCACATCAGGAGGAAGTCTAATTCCAAAAGCAAAGGCAGCAGGCGTTACTCCGTAAACATTAGCAGTGTGTCGGAGTATTTGTAAAGCACGAGGCAACAAACTAGTAAAAGAGGGAGTAGGCACGTTAACATCTCTGATAGAGGCAGGATACTCACTCTCTAAATTATGGAGCTTCATTTTCAGAAGAGCATAAAATTATTTTGCCATTAGTCTGAGGATGTCCGGGAGTAGTGTGTAAATATTTGATCTTCAGTTGTTCTAAAACGACTTGGACATCACCAGAGGTAAAAGCGGAATCGTTATCAGAAACAAGGGTTGTAAAACGGTCGGCAAAATGAGACTTAAGATCACGTAGCAAATGTTGCGAGGAAGCAGCCTCAAACCCAATATTCGTATCTTGCTTTCCCATTCGTTACGCAGTAGAGATTACTTGTATTCGTTGCACGCTCAATGTGAGGACTCCGAATGACGTTTGAATTTGCTTGTAAAACTATTTACTCAGAATAATAGCACTAGTTCTTGACATTTTTCTACTAACCTAAACTAGATCTATTTATATTCTTTCTGGTTGCTATGCAAACGAATGTCTCTAGAACATTCTAACCAGACTCTCGACACTGTAGCTT
>JAJMFE010000085.1:0-33725 GCA_030574555.1 Tortispora phaffii | reverse complement strand
TACAGATTGTAGACATCTCGGATAATATAAATATGGGTACTTTACTACCTGTAAAACAACGAACTTGAACCGAGTTTTTTACCACTTTTAGTTTTATCACTGATTGAGGTTTTCTTCTCTTTTTCTTTCCTCAATACATACGTATAATTCTATTTAACTTTCGTAGACTAAGTCTTCCACTCATAATCTTATTCTAACATAATCTAAATTAACGTGGTAACGAACATATCTTAATTATTATGGGCATGGAGTATATTAGCCAATTTAGTGGGAGTAGTGCTACATGGTACGGGGTTGATCATCAAAAATGGTAGCAATAAAGTAACCATTATGGAAAAATAAGTAAGCAAAAGATAAAGGGTGGCCAAGTTCAGAGTAAATTACATCATTTTTATAAAGAAACTAGTGCTAGCCTCCAACCAGATATCTTTAGAACTCAAATTCATCATCGATACGATAAGTAAGCAATCCTTATATTATTAAACAAAATAAAACAGCCGAGAAAATAAGGAAAAGAGCAGAACCCATCACATGAAACTTTATTCAAATGGTTGTAGAAAAACACAGATTAATTAATTCTCGTAGTCCCCTTAATTGCTCAGCATACTCCAAACTGTTTTTAAAAAGATCTATCCTCACTAAGTATTAGCTTATGATAGGTTCAGTTTCACTATCTTAAGCTGAAATTTAAGCATGAAAAACAATATATCCGGTGGTGATATTGATGCTTTTATAGCCAAAGTAATTACAAACTTGTTGTGGCGGTTCTAGAAACAAAGGAAGAACTGCGGAATACAGAAAGGCCGACCAGTGCGTTTATTATTAAGATTTTGAACACTAACCTAATCATCCTTCTGGATACATGGCCCGTAATACTCGATGAAACCATCAAGCATTTCAGCTGAGCATTACCATGAAAAGTCTTGAAAAGAAGTAAAATATTTTTTGAAAATTACCCTTAGTGGGGGAAACCTCCCCCGGCTATACCTTCTCGGACTATCGAGTTCTAACAGGCTCCGCTTCTGTTATACTGTTTAACAGTACGTCTTGGTACATACATAGTACAGGGTTATAAGATTAGTTGACCACGTGGTTACTATAAAGCCTCAACATGAACGTCTCTTCAACTGTACATCTTTGGATGAAGTCCGATTTGTTTTTAAGTTCATTGAGAAACAATTTGTCCCCCATTAAGATCTTAAATGACAGACCAACTAACCTTAAATGTTAAACCTTATGCCACAAAAATTTGCTTGATATCAATTAATTTGCACTGATTAAAACAATTAATTGCACCTCATGAATCGAGTTACTCTATAATATGATGTTTCAAATATTCCATTTTTTAGCTAATTTTGGTCTTTATCATTCTATCATTCTTTCAGTCAAAAATCTTTATTGTCCGCAAAATCTGGTCAATGTTCTACAAGGTCTTGGCCGTGCCAAGACTTTATTATCCCGCCAATATAATGAATGGCGCTTGTCTGCATTAGAAAGCTAGTCCACATGCGTTGAGATGTTTACCAGCAGTGTAGCAATGTGCACGCTTCGCTCCTTGTCATTAGTCAAGTGCAGTGCAGAAAGTGGAGTTCAAACTCTTCGGATTGTGTGTCCAATACGTTTTCGCATCTTGGTGCTATTTTACATTATAAAAGATTAAAGATCTTTGTTTTCTCATTTTCTTTTGCACTCTTTCCAACGCCTTAAATCGATTCATACTTTCAAATCTTTTACATTGACATGTTGTTGTCTTTCTTTCTCTTACTTAGTGTATCTTTCATACAACCAGGTAACGCACAATCTAGTCGTGCTCGTGTGTCTGCTTCGCCATCTTCAGTTCCAGCAAGTTTCGGTAGTACGTCCAGGAACCCTTGTGAGGCTATAGGTGACGCATTCGATAATGACAACGTCTACGTATTTAACCAATCTATAGCTAAGAGATGTCTCGATAGCATTCCAGTCACTCAAACCTCTGCTCGTGCTCTTGTGGATTTTGTAAGAGGTTGGCTTGAAATATATAGTCTACAGGCATGGTATGCTAACCCTCCTGCAGAATCTCTTATAGCTCCTGTTGACATCAATTCCACTCTTTCTTCTATATCTGATGCTGTTGATAGAGATGAATTCAATAAACGGTACATGCTTGATCGTAACCTAACCAATGCGCTGGCGTCACTCTACGATGGGCATACTGTATATTATTCATACTGCTCGATGCCGTTCTATTACTACCATGAACGTCCTATTGTGGCTGTCGGAAATGTTTCTAAAGAGGATGAGGTCAGTATTTTTGCTTTAGACTTTGACTCGGATGCTCCGATGAAAGTATATAAGGAAGTCACCCGTGTAAATGGTGTTCCTGTAATCGATTATCTGAAGAATCTTATTACTGATTATAATGAGCTGTCGGAATTATCTTATTCTGACATGAATGCACGATTCAACGATTTGATGGCTACACCTCGCAGCTTTAATTTAGGAACTCGCTTAGGTACTTTTGCCATGCGCTTATTTCCTTCTGTGAATGATACCATTACTTTAGAGTATATCGATGGTGAACGAGAGACAGTAGTTTGGCAGAGTCGCCTTCGTCCTGGTGTCGGGTATTCCACAAACACAGGATATTCTACTCTTAGCAATATCGATGACTACATTGAAGTGATCTGTAACTCACCATACTATGAACCGGAAAACTCTGTTTCCGAATCTTATACTCAACTTTTTGGAAGTAGTAATACTCGAAATAGACGAGATCAATCGTCAACTCCAGGTTCACTTCATCAACCTCCGGTCTATGTTCGTTCTCCTGGTGAGGGCTTAGACCTTGTGCCTAAGACCCGTGAAGAACTCCGCGCTGTTGATCTACATTCTACTAAGAAGTCTACATCTGGTATTCAGGCCCAGGATATGGACGTTGATACTGTGTCAATCCCTGAAACTTTTTCTTCCGTCTATCCTCCTTCTGTAGTGACCTCCGATAATGGAGAAGTGAGTGGCTTTATTATTGATTATAGTCCTGGATCCTCTAAGAAATTAGGGGTGATAAATCTAGCATCGTTCTCTCAGCTAGAATCTGAAACGACTTACAGATTCTCGAGGTTTGCCTGGAATTATATTTCAACCATTTCTGAGGTACTGGAAACTTTCTCGGCTAACTCCAGTATTGAGAAAATCATCATTGATGTTTCAGGTAATGGCGGTGGATCTGTTGCTCTTGGCATGGCCACTTTCTTGTCATTCTTCCCTAGTTCGGAGCCTTTCTGGGGACAAAATCTAAGGTATTCTGACCTCTCGTCTTATCTTTTTGAAAAAGGCTCTCCAGACGAAAGCACTCTTCGTAAATGGTCTCGAAACAGCCTTTATAGTGTCAGCACAATCAGAGATACCATAACAATGTTATCTTTCAATCAACTTGACTCTTTGGAAGTGGATGGTACTGAATTTGCGTCTATTTCTGATTTTGTGGGACCTATAAATATTCACAATGATTCATTCACTAGTGAAGCACAGTTTAACGCCACAAGTGTGATTCTGAATGATATTCCTGGATTTGTAGCCGAAGGATCTTCTGCATTTGACCCCTCTGATATCCTACTGATTTCAGATAGTCGATGTGGGTCAACCTGCTCATTGTTTACAGAAGCCCTGACTGCTGTTGGTGTGAATACCCTTACATATGGTGGCTACCCTGGTCGTAAGAACATAGGACAGATCGATGGTGGATTTAGAGGTTATCAAGTTCTCCTTGCTAACGTTATATATACTGCCATGGATACTATTAACGGGTTTTCCTCTCCTGATGTTCAGTTCGATTTTGATCAAGTTCCTCCTATTCCTCCATTTCAAGGAGTACTGAATGTGAATTTGCGCAACTCATGGCGTCGTAATAATTGGGAAACTCCAATTTCTTTCATTATTGATCCTGCTGCAGCTGCATTAAATCTGGATATGTCCATGGTATACAATGTTGAAAAGCTATGGCAATCAGCAGCTGAAGTAGCTTGGGGGCCATCTGGTGAAGGTAATGGTACTGAGAAGCTGAGCAACTTTGACTCGGAACTTGCTGCTTCTGCAACTTTGACTGTTACCCCTGCATCTTCCACTCTCTCTTCCCGTAGAACGGGTAGTTCTAGTGATGAAAATGTTGGGTCAGCAGCTCTTCCTGTTTCCGCTCGCATTGCTTGGATACAAACTTTAGTATTCATCTTGTTGCTTCCTATGATTGCTTGTTTCTGATCTTTCCTCCGTCTTTCTTTTTTTCTACTTTTGTTACCGTGATTCATATATTAAGCTCATACATTTCTAGTTCATACAACATATTGCACGTTTGATGCTGCTGTGCATGCATATCTACTTTTGAAATGTCTTTGTTCTCTTCATGTTTGTGCAAACCAATCATATTTAGCCATTGCTCGCCATAAGTAGCTTTTAGATATAATTACGTTCAGGCGCTAGAGTATAATAAAGACACTCTGCATATTGAGCTATACCACCGGTAAACAATCAAACCTATAAGGAACCCCCTTGGCCGTGTCGCCCGTCTAGTATTCCTTCCCGTGGGAGAAATAAATTACTAAAATGTTGTTAATGTAAGTTAAATGAGCGACAAATACCAATCTATCAGTTAGATTATACACTACGTAGGTAATCCGGCCAGGTTAAATACCATGTCATACAAACAAAGTCCACTGGTTGATTCACGCTTAATAGGCTTTTGTTAGAGAATTAAGGTTATACGGTACGAAAGATTTGGTAGTCGTTACAGCTCTGCAGTGAGTAATACGATTAGTTGTGTAAGTGGAAGTCAGTAGCATTATATATTGTTAGTTACTTCTATTTGTTCTGCAGTAAGAAGTGTATCTTAGATTGGTCTACAATGATGACTGTTTTCTAATCATTGTGCGACTTTCCCTTCTGTGCGGGAAAATCTCCTGAACAACCAAGCAATATTATAACTGAAAGTTAGTCTCGTAAAGACAAGACCTTGATCTATTCAGTTTGTCGATGGACAAAGATCCGAATCTAAACTAGTTCTAATAAAAGATAGTAATAGGAGATATAGTTCAATACATATTTGATAATACGGCAATTATTGATAGCTATCAGAAAGAGTAAGTAAGTTTGATCTGTTGTGTGGATCCAGGAGTAGGATCTAATATATAATGACTTGAAGGCCACTCAACCTTAAAATAGCCAATAGCAAGGATGCACCTATTCGGCACACCGCAAGTGAAGTCACTTACCGAAACCTAAATAAGTCCACAAGAAGGTACTCAAATCTAAATTAAGCAACGTAATTGGCTCTATAGAAGGTAGACGAGAACTAATCAAGTTAATGGTAGTAAGGTAGTAAATTATAATGGGTGACCTTCAGTACTGGTGAACTACAAAGTATATATATAGTAAGCAAAAAAGAAGAGATCAAGATAGTTAAGATTGAAGTTAAAAGTACAACCTCTTCGTTTCCATGAAAACCAACGTTAGCCTTAAACTAAACTGTTGTTGGGACTTTTGGTCGTATTCGGTAGGCACATCATACAACATTAGGGTTATCGACAGTGATTAGTGTTAGGGTTGATAATCTCCAAACATCTTACTGGGAGAAAGTTCTAACCACTTTAAAATTGGATTTTCTCACCGAATATAGGAGAAATGTAAAACGAAATACCCAATACTAAAGTCCTGCTTGACTCAGCTGCCCAACAACAAACCATATATCAACTGTATGCCACATCATCGCATTATTCTGGCATCTAGCTTTTGTTTAGCTATCTGAGGGAAAGTTTTAACAATATCTACATACCTTTTCGGTACCTAGAATGTTTTTCGCAAAATTATTGACACTCATTTCCGTTAGTTATAGTGGCTTGGTTGATGATCACTTTGCGATTCCTCAATACAATGTGCATCCAGGTGAAAGCTTGAGTTTAAAAGATGCCATTGTAATGAAAAATCAGCCTAATGTTGAGATAATCACATCTGGTGACAGAAAGTATCTTTGCAAGATTATCGATCCTGATCATATTGACAGTTCTCTTCAGGTTTCCTTGAATACTTCCGAAGCCCTTGATATGTTGGAGCCGCTAAGTGGTGCTTGTTTGTATACAGTAATGGGTTGGTGGACTTATGCTTATTGCCATGGACTCTACATTCGTCAGTTTCATCAAAGCAGTGATACGATCTCTAAGCCTGATCCATATGCTTCTTCCTTCTACCTAGGTAATAAATTTGCTCGAACCTCGATTGAGTATGAGAATGGTGTCCCTTATCTACTTATAAGTTATGATGGGGGCACTGAGTGCGATCTAACTGGATTAGAAAGAGCCACTAATGTCCAGATTTTCTGCAATCCTAATGTGGAAACAGGGATTATAAGTCTTGTTCGTGAAATGTCTACATGTCGCTATATTATGAGAATTGAGGTACCTTATATCTGTAATATTACTGGAATGAATCCCCATCAATCACAGCCTGTCGGATCTATCTCTTGTCATATGGTGTTACCGCAGGGCTTCGATGTTGAAAGTTTCTCGGAGTTAAGTGCATCACTGTCTATTGATACCTTAGAGATCAAAGCTAATCCGAAGTACTATAGTATGCAACCTGAGCTAGACGATGCGGTTGTTGCACGTAATACAGAGATTTATAGGCAGAAATTGAACAATGCCATCGTAGAGGCGCGTGACAAACTCATGAAATTTGTTCAAAATGAACAATATCCTTCAGATTTTGAGGTTCTAGATGATGGGACCTTACAAGGATACTTGAAGTTGACCCATGGAGATGAGCTATTGGGCTTTATTCATTATAGTTTTACTCCAGATGGTCGAGCAACTTGGGAACTAGTAGATACTCAATCCGAAACTAAATTAGGGCAAAAAAAGAATGATATCGAAAAAACTTCAAACAATCTGTTCGATTCTCTTCGCCCAGAAATTCAAAGAGATTTAGCTGATTTTTTAGATACATCAGCTTTACGTACCGCAACTGGCTTTAGTTCTTCGTCTTCGGACTCTACCAGTAAAAAAACAAATTCTGGCACTGAGAATGAGGATGAGTTATATACCAAAACAGTTACATCAACTGTCAGTTTGATAAAATCTGCAGAGGAAAATTTCGATACAAATGATGCGATGTCTGATCTATCCGACACTGAAGAAGAGCAACAACGCATACTTTTTTCCGATGAACTGTAATAAGCTGAAGTGACCTGGTCTATAGTTTAATCAAACTTTACTATTATTACTTATATGTTTTTTTTTTTTTTTTTTTTTTTTTTTTTTTTTTTTTTTTTTTTTTTTTTTTTTTTTTTTTTTTTTTTTTTTTTTTGCTTTTGTTTGAGCTACAAAATCAGAGAAAACACCACTGTTCGATCGCATTCGGTTTATTGAATAACTATATGTCTTTACGTTCACAACATCAAAGTTGTTGAGGATATAATGTTAGTTATGCCTTTCTAGATCTTCGATTTGGCCTCCAGAGCATTCCGTAATCTTAGAGCATCGGGTTTGTAATCTCCGTCATTAACAGCATTGTGGTTCTGGGCAAAGTCTAGTATGCTCTCGTATGCGTTTCCATCGTATCTTCCGGGATTTGACTTAAGCTCGAAATCTGTGAATTTAAATGCATCCGTATAAGGCACTATCATAGGTGCAAATTGTGCCACTTTCTCGGAGAATATCTCACGCAAGGCATTGGCTCCTCCAGGAGAAAGACCTCCACCCAATTCCAGAAATTCACCAATGTTTCGATTAATCAGGAAAAGGACATAGATTTGAAGAGGTAACTCTAAATGTGGAACTTTCTGTGCACGTTTCTGGAACTCTTTAGCAATAATTCGTTCACCATGGGCACGAGTTAAACGCATAGTGTCCATGCTATACATAGCTAGATCAACATTGTTGACGGTTCCTCCAATCTTCCGTAAAAGGTTTAATGCAATATTACAGACACGGCGATCAAGAAGTCGAAATAACACCCGGATATTAGTTAGCTGTTCCTTAGCATCCGCCAAACTTCCTTCTCCGATACTGTTGCTTCTTCCTCCTCGACTTGTCTCAAAATAAGCATATTCCTCCGTAAATCCATGTGTTCCTCCGTCATGAGTGGCCTTTCGTGCATTTCTTAAGATATCTCGAGCCACCTGCTGAGCTATAACATAATTATCACCCTCATAAGTTTGACTTGGAAGAAGGGACAAGTATAGATTGCTGATTCCATTTTGCCATAGCATACCTGTCCCTCCCATGGCTTTTCGACACTCTTCAACGGAACCCATTCCATCAGCAGTAGTGCAAACTTTCATGCAAGCAGCTAAAATATGCATACGCGGTAGTCTTGAAGTGTTTTTTACAGCTAACTCTTCGGAAAACTTCGCGAAATCACCAACGATTTTTTGCGACAAAAAGGTGAACGCATACGCCATAGCAACTTGGGGCACTACTCGTTCAGCCACACCTTGATATGAAATAATCGATCTTTCTGGTCCTAATATATTTGAAGGGCTGGCAAATTGAGTACGAATAGTAGTATAGCGTGATGCAATTGTAGCAGCCATTGCTACAGACCTTCCAATTCCTGCTGAGATATTGGCGCGCAACGCTAACATTGACCCGTAAGATAATTTGGGGTGCTTCGGCTTCAAAAACTTTCCTTCTCTGGTAACACTAGAAAATCGATTAAGCATATTCTCCCGAGGGATGCGGACATTTGAGAAACAGGCATAACCATTATCCACCGTGGCATAAGATCCAGCTATCTTGGGGCCAATATCACCAGTTAACACACCAGGTAGCAGCTCATGTGTGTCTAGGTCACGAAGAGGCGTCAAAAACAAATGCGGGCCATAATTCTTGCCGTCGATAATTAGCTGTGCCTGCACCAAAGCAGTGTTGGCAACCTTTCCCAGACAGCCTACCCAGAATTTGTACGCTTCTCTTCTAGGTGTATTGATGATAAACTCATCAGTCTGTTTATCATATGTAGCAGTGGTCTCGAGACGTTGAACATTAGAACCATGTCCTAGCTCTGTTTGCGCATAGCATCCGATAATTTTGTAGCTGTGGCATGCGGGCATCCATTTGTCTATTTGCTCCTGAGATCCTTGGGCTTCTAATACAGGTTTGAATGCTCTCTCATTGAGTCCTACACTGTAATCTAAGCAATACAAAGACATCAATTCAGAAAACTCGTCGTCGTTCAGATTGTGCTGTGCACGCAGTTCAAGCGCCCTGTATGTTGCGGCTAGAGCATTATGTAGCTGTTCTGGGCGACTTTTCTCATTCTGCGTTTCGGGACTGAAGACTGGATCATTCTTAACTAAAGATACTAGCTTGTCCAAGAGTTCTCTATGGCCCTCCCTCCAGAGCTCTTTCGAAAGTTGAGATACCACTGAATCAGGGAGCCGTGCTCGAGCCTCGGTCAAAAGAGGATTGACAGATCCATCATAATTTGTGAAGTTCATTTCCAAGAGTCTATATCTTGCTATAATACGATAACCGCAAGAGATTTATGGATAATTTATACATCCCATATGAGGGGCATTTATCTGGGGTAATACAATCTAATCGCCGAGGTAAAACTTTAATTCATGACTTTTCGGCGGAACACTCCCAAAATGGTCATAACTCTTAACTTTATTGGCTTGCCTGTATGCCGAATACGACCTATCCTCGGGACTCTAGATCGTATTCGGCGCACCTGCTGCAATAAATGTGGAGCCGAAATGGCCTCATTCAACTATAGGTGAAGTGGAACGAGTTAGAAGTAAAACTAAATATCTATCCTTGCGATATTCAATACTATTGCTCTGGCTTTTGGATGAAAGTGGTGCAAAATTCGTTATTTGTCGTCCTCATTGTTTAGTTAGTACATGAGAAGGAACGATGGCCGGGTAAATAGACATTTTTGGTCCTCCTAGTACATTAGGGAATACCAGTAGCTGGAACAATGTTGGCGAGACGGGCCAATTTACATCACATGATGCTTTGAAGTATCCTATCTTATTTCATAGTTTCTTTATATATATTTGAAATTATTCTGCAATTTGGGTGTTTTTAAGCTTAAAATGAAAAGACGTCATAGCTCTGACAATTGTTGTATAGCATCGAAGCGAGTCCAACAACAATCATTGCCTGCCTTGCGTACAGTTCACACACTTAATTCAATGAAACTAGCACATAACGAGATATCTGCCTCTCCGGTGATATCCTGTTCCAAGTGCTCCATTGTGTTGCATTCGTCTCCACTATGCGATTATTGTCGACGAATAACTTGTGATGCATGCATCGTTAGTACATCCTATCACAATGTTAGGCTTTGCTGGACATGCTCCACCAGTCATTTCTAAAAACAAAAAAGATATGCTATGGTTTATATTTCTGATTATTTCGCGAGCTTCTATAGGATGAAACCGGAAAAACTACTATCATTAGAGTCCGAGGCCGTAACATTTATCTTCCGAACAACAAGTTAGGCGAAACTGGGCCAGTTAACGAAAACGCCGTAAGCATTAAGTTTTTTGAAATGTCTCACTTCAATACTTAGTTATGTTCTGGCAAACTCAACACTTACTACCCTACTCTATAATCTAATACGGGCCAAACTACGACAGACTTGTTGGCTTAATATAAGACTCAGTTCTGAGAATCCAAAACGAACTTGACAGCATACTCTGAGTGTATTCGTTGAATTACGCATATATATGGAAACATCACACCCTTTTAATGTTAATGAACTTGTCCCGAGATGAGATGTCACTAGAGCTAGAATCATATATTAAGTTTCTCGTTTGCACTCGAGTTTAGAACCTGATTTAAGTAATCTCGTAACATCCACTGATCTTATTATTACTGTTCTTTAATAAAAATATAATTTCTACTTGATTTCTGCTCCTTATACAGATGTGGTGCCTCTTGTTTAATGAGAGCACGACTATATCTGCACCGTAATTACTCCAGTATTTGGCGAAATTTCTCGTTATTTTGCCATAAGTAATTGAAGGACCCATCTCCTATTAGGTGACCTTTATCAATCAAAAGAATACGATTTGCTTTTTTCATCATGGTGCTATTGTGTGTAACGCAAAACACTATCTTCGATCTGGACAATTTTTGCAATCTCTCCTCGATATATGAAGCGGATTCTTCATCTAGAGCTGCTGTGCATTCATCTAGAATCATAATCGGTGGGTCTCTAATAAGCAATCGTGCAAGACAAAGTCTCTGAGCTTGTCCTCCTGATAAAGAAAAGAGGCCCTTATCTAATACTGTGTCATACTTTTCTGGCAGACTCATGATGAAATCATGAATATGGGCATCTTTTGCTGCATTTATCATTGCCATCTCCAAGAGATTGTTGTTCATATCACAACGCTGGCCATACAAAAGATTATCTCTGACAGTCCCGACGAAAATAGCTGGGCGCTGTGTCATAAGTCCGACATTCTGAATGAGGATTTCTTGATCAGAAGGAGGAATTTCTCTGCCATTAATAATAATTTTTCCTACTGTCGGGCTGTATAATCCGGCTACTATATGTGCCAATGTAGTTTTTCCAGAACCTGAAGATCCTACTATTGCGATTAGACCATTAGATTTAAATGAACAGTTGATATTCGTCAGGTTGGCTTCTTTTGATTCTTTCTGAGGAAACGTGAATCCTAAGCCTTTCCATTCAAGCCTGTTAACGCGCATTTTTCCCATCGCAGTATTGTTTGAGTGATCTACATATTTGGGTAACAGTAACCAGATAGAAAATCGCATCACCGCCTCCCATGACTTTGATGCTAATGGTAAATCGTTGCCCATTGCAACTAGATTTACTAAAGCGAAAATCACCAAAGTTTGGATAGTTAAGACATTCAAGAATGAGTATTCTCCAATTATAACTAGTCTTGCCCCATACCAAAGCAGAAGCACTTTACATAACTGGACAGCAGCATCTAAAATTCCGAAGGAAATCCCACTGGCAATTGCTCTCTTCAAACCTGCATCATACTCTTTTATGAGTGCCCTCAAATGGTTTTCTCTAAAGCGTTCTTCTAGTTCATACACCTTGATGGTTCTGTATCCTCGCAACGCTGTGCTAAGTAGATAGCCACTTTTATCTTTACATATTCGACAGCTCATATCGGCTTTTCTCATCAAAAGTAAATGGGCCCAAAAAAAAGATAAAACAAGTGGCAATGGGCTGAGTGCAACTAAAGTAAGTTCCCATCCAATTGAGATTGCCCAGAAAAGAGCAACAAGAGTATTGAAAATGACAGCGACAAAGTCTCCAAATATTTTTCCAAATAAATTTCGAGCATTCTCGGAGTCTCCGATCACGTTAGACCATATATTATCCAACTCAGACGCGTTAAGTCTGAACCAGAGAAGCGGTTGATCTAAAAATCTGACAAATGCGTCTGTCTTCATTTTTCCAACAATCTTATCAGCAGCTGATTCCATGAAGTACGTCTTCAAAGAAGTCATAGATCCATCGATGGTGGAAACTGCAAGTAGGCAGAGGGCCCATAGTAGAGCCTGTGATCGATCAGATATAGAGTTAATCAAGTTTGAAAGACAATAACTTATAAAATTAGGACTGATCCCGCATATTATTGCGGCAGTAATTCCACATGAAATGTGTCCTTTAGGTATCCTGTTGCGACAAGCTCTTAAGAAAGCAGAAAAATCACTTCCAGATGTTTTCTGTATAATCTCAATAGGTACTATTGGAGTTAAATCAGAATAATCACCATCAGTTTGAGAATATTTGCTACCTCCCTGTGAAAAGTCCACGCAATCTCTAGTTTTAACAGTATTTCCAAGTATTTCTTGTTCCGTATTGTTAAATTGAAAGGAAGAACGATATGAGTCTGACAAAAACCAGTCTGGAAACATAACGCTTCTTCTATAATTCGGCCTCTCTGATCTGGCAGGTACTTTCGATTCCAAGGTATCTAAAAGATAAGTGTTTCTCTCTTTTTCTTCAGAGAATCCTGAGTATTGATGGGCAATTTCTGACCAGGTGCTTATCGTTAACATCTTCCCTGCTTCCATCACCACAACCATATCATCATCTCTTATATGGTCTGTTTGGTGTGTAATTAATATTGTGGTAAGGTCACGTCTGAATTTTCTGATCTCCTCGCATATGGAAAGTCTTTGCTCTTGGTCCAGTGCACTGAGAGCTTCATCTAAAATTAGTATAGGTGATTGTCTAAACAAAGCGCGAGCAAGAGCGATTTTTTGCTTCTCACCACCACTGAATCTATGGGACTCGTTTGAGACGACAGTATCTATTCCTTCAGGAAGATCATTCAACAAAGAAGTAAGCCGGCATATGTCGATCACATTCTCCAGTGTCAGGTTGTTTGCTTCGCTGCCCAAGGTTATATTATCTTTCAAAGTCCCATCTATTAGGTGTGAAGTCTGCTCTACGTAGCTGATCTGTTCCCGCAGCCAACTTTTGCTCACATGGGATACGCTATTTCCTTTCACTAGTATATATCCATCAGAAGGTTCATACAGGCCCGCAATCAGATGTGCAATTGTTGACTTCCCAGATCCAGATTTTCCCAAAATAAATGTAAAATGCCTGTCGAATACTGTAAATGACACTTTTTGAACTGCGCATTTGCTCTGATTGCAATATGAGAATGACACCTTATGTAAAGAGACTATGGGGCTATATGGGGCCGATTCTGGTTCGTTAAAGTCACATGAGGCTAGAGAGATCTGAGCTTTGTCAATCAAGGGGGCTTGACCAAAAACTTTAACGAGCACTGATCCGCCGATAAGAGCTCTCTCGACAAATTGAAGCTTACTGGATGCCTGCTCGACGCCCTCGATAGCAGATAAACAACTAAAAAAAACAGTGATAATATCCGAGAGCTCTGTTTTTCCGCTCTGGTATAGATGTGCACCGAACCAGAATCCTTGGACAAACATAAGTAAACAAAGGAACTTAGTAAGACCCAGTTGTAAGGAAAGCCAGCGTAAGCTCCGGACAAAAAATCGAGACGCTTTTAAGTTGGAAGAATCAAACTGCTCGCGCTCAATATGATAAGCATTGAATATTTTGACTGTTTCGACGTTTTCTAAAGCCCATAAGAAGATTCTTGAAGAGATTGCAAGTTGATCCTTTTCGTATTTAATACCTTGTTCCAATTTCAAGGATGTAGCGACTATAACAATCGCAATTATTGGAACCGTAGATATAGTAACCAAAGTTAACGACCAAGAATAGTATAAAGCCACTGCTATCGATATTACAAATATTGAGATGCCATTAACAATATTCCCCAAAGCAAGTGACATACAATTCTCTATGTCATCAAAAAAAATTTGATACTTTTTCATATTGGCTGGTGAAGCTTCAGGATAATCATACCAAAGAGGGGGGCGTTTCAGAAGTTCGTCGAATACCCTGTAACGAATTTGACAGATTAAAGATTCAGCAACATAGATCCAAAGACCCGTAGAACAAGCACTTGTCGGAGCAAAAGATACTGAAACTATGATTAACTTTACAGTTACATTTCGTAACATATCATTTGCTGAATCTTCACCGTTCAAAAATGATTGAATACAGGAAAATATTTCGCCTGTGTATATGATCATTAAAACAAATAGTACGGCCGTAATAATGGAGAAAATACAACAGATAGTTGCAAGAATGATATGATACTTTTCCGCAAAAGGCATAATGTTTTGCCAGTGCCAATGTTCCGCTCCAAGTTTATGTTCAGTTTCATTCTTAGTCATCTTAGTATACTAAGCACTATAATTGAAGAGAAAAATTAATACAATGGACTGTTTCAGTAGAATATAAATTGCGGTGCAAGGAAGGAATAAAGATTAAAGAAGAGCGTTTTGCGCAGCTATATACTTTCCCGTCCAGTTCAAATAGTGTCATTGTTCGGCTCATTGTTTGCTGTATGAAAGAGAACTTCACAAACTTTATCTCACAATTAAAGTCAAATTCTAAAATCTTAATCATGAAAAATGACATCTGTCCCTATTAAACCATATAACTCATGCAGTATACTATGCTGCAATGCCCGATGTGTCTCCCCTTTTGCTCGGTGCTAACTATTTATCGAAGATACTCTATAAATGAAAGATACGGAGAATCAAAGCATAGCATTTCCACCGATATAATTTTGACACCTTTGACAGAGATGCCCAGAGAGATCAGAATTGTATTTCCAACATCGGGGGCATTTGTGTTTGTCTGACGAATGCACCGAGACAATCACTTCACCTGATTCAGTACTAAGTTTAGCAAATTCAGACCATTTTAACTGTTTCAGTACTGGCTTAAAAGACACTTCTGAGCACACTAAGAGCTCCTGGAGAAAATCTTGCGAATAGTTAGCATATATACTGTCCTTGGGCAAATCTAGGACAACTTGACATTCTAATGACGAGCCAATATGCTTTTTCTTTCTAGCAATATCTGTAAGCTTATTGACTACGGTCTTCAATTTCCATAGCTTCTGAAAGTCTGCGGCAATCTTTTCTGCTTCAGAAGATGTCCATAGAGTGGGACAAGAGAACCATCCCAATGAGTAAATGTTAGTATGTCTGTCTTTCATATAGGCCGGGGAATATTCCCACATTTCCTCACTAATGACAGGAAATATAGGCGGAAGGATAGAAAAATAAACCCGCAGTATTTTCGAAATTACAGTAAGCGCACTTCTCTTCTTCAGAGATATGTTGTTCTCGGTATATAACGAATCTTTTCTTATATCAAAATAAAAAGCAGAGAGTGAGGAATTCATATGATGGTTGAGTGCCTGCGCAACTTGCGAAAAGTTATGAGAGTTATAGGCAGTCTCTGCTGTAGAACTTAGTTTAGATAACTGAAAAAGAGCATACTTCTCGATCTTAGGGAGATCCTCATACGCAACTTCGTCGAATTTGCTGTTCGCCTCCAATATTCCAAGAATAAACCTAAGGGTTGCTCGGAGTTTTCGAATGGAGTCGGCAACCTGGGAAAACATGGCAGGCCCAAAGGATATATCACTGCTGTACTCAGTTTGCGCTATCAATAATCTGAGTCCTTCTACCCCAAGAGGCTTTATCCTATTTCCCCCCTCTATTATATCCTTAGGGTCCACAACATTGCCTACTGATTTTGACATTTTTTGGCCGTTATGATCAAGTGCAAAGCCATGAGTAATTACAGTACCAAATGGTGCTTCTGCTTTTTTTAAAGAAGCCACTGCAGTCAACAAGGAGGACTGAAACCACCCTCTATGTTGGTCAGAGCCTTCTAGGTAAACATCTGCTACTGGCTTACGCTTAGGAAATTTCTCTTTCAACATAGTCCAGCTGCATCCGCTATCAAACCAGACATCTACCGTATCCATCTTACGATAGAAGGACTCTCCTGGTATGTTAAAATCAGGGTGAACGAAATATGACTTGGTGGGAAATTTTTCAGGATCAAACCAAGCATCTGTCCCATATTCATCTAGTCTTTCAATAATATACTCGACATTCATATCATCAGTAAGCGGCTCATGCGTGTTAGAATTATATATAACAGGAATTGGAACTCCCCAGACACGCTGTCTCGATATGCACCATTCACTCCTAGAAGACAAAAACGACCTTAGTCTATTCTTGCTCTGCTCTGGAAAAAAACTAACAGAATTGAGAGAATCGAGTGCATCATTTTTTATAGAGTCAATATCCGCAAACCATTGATTGGTCGCTCTAATAATAACCGGCTTTTTGTGTCTCCAATCATGGGGGTAGTTGTGAACATACATCTCTTCCTTCACTAAGTAACCTTTATCACGGAGGTAATTCACCACTGTTTTCTGTCCTTCTCTTAGAACATTCATTCCAGCTAAAAATGATGTACCACTAGGCATTAACGAAGATTCCACGTAACATCCTGAGTCGTCAACTATAGAGTCGATTTTTAATTCGTGTTTTAAGCCTAGAGCATAATCTTCAGGGCCATGAGAAGGTGCGATATGAACAACCCCGGTGCCTGAGTCGGACTTGACATGGTCCCCATGTATAACAGGAAATTCTATTGTCCCTTCCTCATCAAAAGGCGATTTATAACTCAGTCCAAGCAGATCAGATCCAGATATAGTTTTTACATACTCTCCCAGAACCTCTGGTGTAGAAGACGAAGAGTCTCGCTTTGCTAACGAAGGTAGAAGCCTAGTTTCTGCTAGAACAATCAAACCGTAAGTAGAAGAGTTGTACAAGACATAGGTTAAGTCCTTGTTGACAGCAATGGCCTTATTTGCAGGTAATGTCCAAGGTGTTGTGGTCCAAATAAGTAGAGATGCTCCTGATGGTAGCAACTCATTATCGACAAGGCGAAATTTCGCGTAAACTGACCTACTCTTATGAGGTAAGTACTCTAGCTCAGCTTCTGCTAAAGCTGTGCTTGAATCAATACTCCAATATACTGGCTTAAAGTTCTGGTATATGAGACCTCTGCTCATCATCTCACGTAAGACTTGCAATTGTCTGCGTTCATAAGAGGGTTGCATGGTAAGATAAGGCGATTCCCATTCGCCCAGTATACACCAGGATTTGAAGGCTTCGCGTTGAATTTCTACGGCTTCCAAGGCCTTTCGCTTGGCCAGATTCCTAAGTTCCTGATTGGATAAATGATGACCCTTTTTAACAGAAGTTAGAGCTTTGAGTTCTATAGGAAGCCCATGACAGTCCCATCCAGGGATATAGGAGACTTTTCGATGTCTTAAGAGTTGGTAACGACAAATAATATCCTTAAGTATCTTGTTCAAGCTGTGTCCAAGATGAGCACTACCATTAGCGTATGGAGGACCATCGTGCAAAATAAATAGTGAATCGTCACTTAAATTTTTCGATTGCCATTCATAAAGTTGGGTGGTAGCTCGAGGAATATATGTTTCTGTAATTTTTTTTCGGTTTGACCGCAAGGGAAATTTTGTGCTTGGTAAGATGATCGTATGAGCATAGTCGTGCGATGCTGACGATTCAAATCTGCAAAATTGAAATTTAACTATGTTAGCCCTTTGAAACCTGGAACATTCTAAATATGGTAGAATCTTCATGTGTACAATAAACAAAGACAAACTTGATCAAGAGCTAGCTGTATTTATTTGTTCTGCAAACCCTACATCGTGCCGGTGGGAGGGCCTCAGTCTCCCAACTCCTTATGTGCGCAGCAACAGTCTAAGTACAAGTCTTGGCTTGCTGTGATTGGACCTGACTTGGGATTTTTCCATCTTTTTTTTTTTTAAACTACAATGCTGAAAATACTTCATATCTTAGTCTCCTTGTTAACGACTTAAATTTTTTTCTCTTACTACAACTTGATAATTCACGGTGTCTCATGGGAGTCGGTAAAAAAGAAAAGAATCGTCGTCAACGGGATGATACTCTCAAAGATGGACGCCATCAGAAAGGAGAGAATTTTTATCGCGATGCTAAAAAGCTAAAATTGTTGAAGATGTATAAAGGGGGAAAGCCTACATATAATGCACAAGGAGAGATCGTCCAAGCTGCTGTTTTGCAAAGTACTGAAACTCCTACAGCTCGGGTGGAGCCAAATAAGAAATGGTTTGGTAACACTCGGGTCATTGCTCAGGATGCGCTTTCTCATTTTAGAGACAACATGGCGAAATCAAGCAACGATAGTTATTCGGTTTTATTACAGAGAAACAAACTACCTCTTTCTTTGCTGGAAGATAGTAAAAAATCATCTAAAATGTTGGTCTTAGAGACAGAATCATATGGAGATGCATTTGGACCCAAGAGCCGAAGGAAACGTGGTAATGTCTCTGGGTCCACTATTTCAGACATCGCTGCAAACACTGCAAAGGTGCATGAAGATTATCAAGATCAGCTTGATAAGGATGCTCTCATGCATGAAGAAAATCCTACTGATTGGATTCAAGAAGCTCGAGAAGCTATATTTTCCAAAGGGAAAAGTCGTAGAATTTGGAATGAATTGTACAAGGTGATTGACTCCTCTGATGTGATTGTTCATGTCTTGGATGCAAGGGATCCGATAGGAACTCGATGCACATCCGTCGAAAATTATATGAAGAAGGAATGTCCCCATAAGCATTTAATCTTTGCTTTAAATAAGTGTGACCTTGTTCCAACTTGGGCAGCGGTAAGTAAAAAGCTTGTAAACTTAACACCACGATTAGTCAGGACTCTTGTGTTATTTAGTCTAAGAAGTCTGTTACAATTGTGGAAAATTAAGCACTTGTCCTATAATTATGTTTCGTTCTGAAACATCCTGTGACAGTGCAGTCTTCAAAAGAGTTGCGCAACGATTTTTCAGTTTCTTTGTGCTTGGTTAGGAAGGAAACATTCATAATGGCTTCAAGCTATATACTAACAGCAGGCTGCTTGGGTTAAGCATCTCTCGAAAGATTATCCTACTCTTGCATTCCATGCCTCAATTACTAACTCGTTTGGGAAAGGAAACTTAATTCAACTATTGAGACAGTTTTCCGGGTTACATAAGGAAAGAAAGCAGATTTCAGTGGGCTTCATTGGCTATCCCAATACTGGCAAATCATCTATAATCAACACTTTACGAAGCAAAAAGGTTTGCAATGTCGCTCCCATTCCTGGTGAGACTAAAGTTTGGCAGTATATTACGCTGATGAAGCGAATATTTTTGATAGACTGTCCAGGTGTAGTTCCTCCTAGTTTGCGTGACACTGAGACTGATATATTACTGCGAGGTGTTGTTCGTGTGGAAAATGTGAAAAACCCAGAGCAATATATTCCAGCATTACTCTCTAAATGTCAGGCCAAACATCTTATTCGTACTTATGAGATTCCTGATTGGAAAGACGCTTCTGAGTTTCTTTCACACATTGGAAGGAAAAGTGGCAGACTTTTAAAAGGGGGAGAGATAGATGAATCATCTGTCGCAAAAATGGTTATAAATGATTTCATACGAGGGAAGATTCCTTGGTTTATACCTCCTCCGGAGCAAGAAACCTCAGCATCACATCATAATGAATCACTTGCAACTAATGAATCTAAATCAAGCTAAATAATTTGCTATCACATAATATTGGTCTACTAGGTTTAATTTATATCAGGGTTTATTATGTTACAATTTAAATCAGCCAGTAATACTATTGCTATGCTTCAAGTCACACGTATTTTTGACCCGGCCTCTAGCTAAATGATACTTATTAGGCTTAGTGTGATTGTTCGTATACCCAATCATTCAATCCATTGCGATTTCTTGCAATCTCAAATGCATAAAATTGGATACGAGGAACAAATATCGTAGTGTCTTCCTCGTACTCGTCCTGGGATCTAGTACGCAGCAAAGTACCAAAATTGTAGTCTGGGACCTTCTCTTTGTATGCTTCCATGAAGGCCCTCCATTTGGGCTTGGCCGAGGGCGATTTTAAGGAATCATCAGTGAGACATGAAAGTGAGCTTGGATCCTTATATTCAGGAAAATCTTTCATTAAGTGCTCATAAATCTCGTCGTCGATTTTGGTAAGTCGAAGATTGGATCCTTTATAGCTCTGAAGAAGTTTCCAGTAGGTCTGTGCTTGCTGCACTGCCTTAACCGCAAATTGTTTTTCAATATCTTCTAAATTCTGTGCATTTTCCGGGTCAAAGCTTTGTGTAATTGAGATCTGCGACATTTTTAACCGTACAATTTGGAGAGTAACTATTTAAATGCCGACTCGTAAAATAGATTGCCAGAAAGCTGAATTCATCAATGTATGTCTATGTTGCCGCCTTGATTGGGAGGAGAAATATCGAAAGTCTGAATCTGATAAAACTCAATTTCTCTCCTACACGTTCGTCCTAAGCGACAGATCATATTTCGCGATGGCACATTCGAATGCAAACTGTCAAACAGAATCTACACACAGAAGTATTACAGGGTTCTTCTCAAAATTTGCTGTGGCTAAAACTCCTTCTAAGTCTTCTCTAAGCAACTCTCGTTCCTGGTTGCCTACTCCCCAGTCTGATAAGCGCGATGATTGCGACGCGTCTATCAAAGATACGTCGACACCAAGCCCCTGTGGGAAACAGAATGTATCTGGTGATGCTTTGTCTCTTAAACAATCAGAAACACCATATAATCATTTTTTAGAATCGCCTCAAACTTCACCCGTCTCATCGCGGGGTGTACTCGCTGACAGTCGAGAGACAATTGTTAAGAGGACCAGAAAAAGATGTCCCCAAATTATTCAGTCTGATTCTGAATCTGACGCTACCTTCCACAATTCTAATCTTTCAGACGATGTAGACTCAGATTATGACCCCGGATACTCGGATAATGATGAGTCTAATCCTCCATCTCGCAAAATCTTGAAAGTCTCTTCTGCTTCTGCAACCGATCGCATCGGTAAATTTTCTGCTTTCTCTGATTATTCGTCAAAAATCACAAATAGTAGCCAACTTAAGCCGAAAACATTTCTACCAGATCAATCCAACAGAAATACTAAGTTTGAAAAGGTCAATGAGGAGCGATATTCTTGGCTGCTAAATGTTAGAGATGCTGATGGAAATCCTGAAGGCTCTAAAGATTATGATTCTAGAACTTTGTTTATTCCTAATTCAGCGTGGTCCAAGTTTACTGCGTTTGAACGGCAATATTGGGAAATTAAAAGTAAAATGTGGGATACCGTTGTGTTCTTCAAAAAAGGTAAATTTTATGAACTTTACGAAAATGATGCAGATATAGCTAGCTCTCAGTTCAATCTAAAGCTTGCTGGTGGTGGGCGTGCTAATATGAGATTATGTGGTGTTCCTGAAATGTCGTTCGATTACTGGGCCTCTGCTTTCATCGCGCAAGGCTATAAGGTGGCCAAAGTAGACCAGAAAGAGTCATTATTGGCGAAAGAAATGCGAGATAACAAGGCAGGGGCTAAAGAAGACAAGGTTGTGCGACGAGAGCTTTCTTGTGTTTTGACTCGTGGTACCTTAATGGACGAGTCAATGCTATCGGATGATCTTGCGACCTATTGTCTATCTGTCAAGGAATCGATTAACGACGATAATATTCCTACTATCGGGCTGTGTGTAGCTGATACTTCTACTGGCTCATTTTGGATTGCTGAATTTCTTGATGATCTAGACTATACCAAATTTGAGACTTGCATGGCTCAGATCCGTCCTCGAGAAGTTCTGATAGAAAGGGGGGGTCTTTCCTCTCGTGCGTATCGCATTATCCGAAACAACACTTTGTTGGATACAACTATAAATCAGCTTAAACCGTTTTTAGAATTCTGGGATTATCAAACTGCCGCTAAAGAAATTCAGGATGCAGCTTATTTTTCAGATTCTCAGTGGCCACCTGTTTTGCTTGAGGCCAAGAAGCGATATCATGTAGCGTTTTCTGCTCTAGGTGCAATGGTGTTCTATCTTAAAAGTCTTCAAATTGATCGTGAACTTGTATCTATGGGTAATATTGATTATCTTAACCCCAGTGGACAATATTCGAATTTAATACTTGATGGACAGTCTCTGCAAAACCTGGAGATATTTGCTAATTCATTTGATGGTGGTGAATCTGGGACCCTTTTTAAATTCTTAAATCGGTGCAAGACTGGTTTTGGGAAGCGCAGACTACGGAGTATGCTCGCGCGCCCATACGCCTCGAAGCCCGTCATAGATTCTCGACTAGATTCTGTGGATCAGTTGATTAATGACTACATCCTTCGAGATTTAGTTGAAAAGCTTTTGTCAGGACTTCCAGATCTTGAGAGACTTCTTTCACGAGTGTATTCGTTACACTGTAAACCTAAGGATTTTATTCGAGTAATTGAAAGCTTGGAGAAAATGATACCTTGTATCCAAGAAATTCGCTCTAAAGAGCTCAAAGGGGAACTATCGCTACTAATGTCGGATTTGCCCCAAACTGAGCCTCTAATTCTAGAGTGGGCTGAAGCCTTTGATCGGAAAAAGGCTCGTGAGGACGGCATTTTCATTCCTCGAGAAGGTTTTGAACCTGATTTCGATAAAAGTTTCGACAACATCAAGGAACTGGAGGACAAACTGGATCATCTTCTTCATAATTATCGCAAGACCTTCGGTTGTCGCGATATTGTTTATCGGGATAGTGGAAAAGAAATATGTTTGATTGAAATACCGATGAAATACGTTTCAAGGGTACCATCTGATTGGCAACAAATGTCAGCGACCTCAAAGGTGAAAAGATACTGGTCTCCAGAAGTGCGCGTACTAGTACGGAAGTTGATGGAAGCTAGAGAATCTCATAAAGTTATTGAAATGAGCCTAAACGAAAAACTTTATGAGAGATTTAATCAACATTATAAAACGTGGATGAAGTTTATTCGAGTAATTGCAGAGATTGACTGTCTTTTTAGTCTGTCTCAGACTTCGAATAGTATGAGTGGACCGTCCTGCCGCCCAATTATACTTGAATGCGACAGAAGTACAATTGAGTTTACTGAATTGAGACATCCATGTGTGAGCGACTCTATAAATTTCATTCCTAACGATGTGAGATTGGGTGGCTGCTCCCCTAAGCTTAAATTGCTTACAGGAGCCAATGCTGCCGGGAAATCCACTGTTCTGAGGATGACATGCATTGCAGTTATTTTAGCACAGATTGGCTGCTATGTTCCCGCACAGTACTGTCGTCTGACGCCAGTGGATCGAATAATGACTCGATTAGGGGCTAACGATAATATAGTTGCAGGACAGAGTACTTTCTTTGTTGAACTTGCAGAGACAAAAAAAATATTATCTGAAGCGACGGATCGCTCACTTCTCGTCATTGATGAACTGGGGCGTGGAGGCAGCAGTACCGATGGTTACGCGATAGCTGAATCAGTTCTTCATCATATATCAACACATATTGGTAGTTTAGGCTTCTTTGCCACTCATTTTGGGACCTTGTATAGGTCATTCATTAGTCATCCAGAAGTTGAGGCTCTCAGGATGGGAATTTTAGTTGATGAGTGCAGAAGAAAAATTACTTTCCTTTATCGACTTGAACCTGGTGTCTCGCCAAGCTCTTTCGGTATGCACGTTGCAGCGATGTGCGGTATTGATAATCATATTATTGATGATGCTGAAAAAGCTGCAGCTACTCTCGAGCATACCTCCAAATTATTAAAGCGAACCGCGGACATAGATGTTTTGCCCTTAGGCTTGTTGAGTGATATTCACTGTCTGCTTTCTGATCCTAGCAGTCTCAATGGAAATGTTTTGCGAACAATTCTATCGCAAGTTAATTCAGTTGCACCTTCTGGACTATCTACGTGAGAGAGATGGCCTAAATTAATGAGACATACACCTGCTGACATTTTTTTCCTGTCAGTTAGTGCCACCTAGTGCGATAATGTTTATATTAATATCACACAATCTAAATCCAGCCGCGCTCTGCTTCCGTATGTGATCAGTCTATCTTTTATATTATATTATTCCATTAAAAATTCATAGACAGATTTTTCGTAGATTCTATATACAATTTAACTGAATCGTTTGTAGCCGTCGGAGAGTTTCTATGCCTTGGACTTCGATTTCTTTTCGAACTCGGCTATCAATTCCCGTTGAAGTTGAGGCGGAGTGGGTGCATATGTTTTGAATTCAAGACTGAATTCGCCTTTACCTTGAGTTGACGCTCTTATTTGAGTTGCAAATCCAAACATGCTATTTAATGAGCAATCGGCAGTCATCACGAACTCTTCACTTCCGATTTCTGTTTCATTTATGATAGCACCCTTTTTATTTAAAAGACCGAGTATGTTGCCTTGAAATTCAATTGGAGCAGTAATGGTAACTTCCATTATGGGTTCAAGAAGTATAGGGGATGCGTTTTTAAAAGCTTCTTTGAAGGCCTGTGCTGTAGCAAGACGAAACGCCATATCACTAGAATCAACAACGTGAATGGCACCATCATTGATCAACATTTTCGCACCGATAACTTTGCTACCAGTTAAAGGGCCCTTTTCGCATGCATCTGCAAACCCTTTCTCACACGCAGACAAAAATTTCTCGGGGATTTTTCCACCGACTATCTGTGTTTCAAATACATTATCCGAATTTGAGGGGCTAATTTCTCCAACTACCTTTGCATACTGACCTGCACCTCCAGACTGTTTTTTGTGCGTATGGTCAAATGGTACAGTTGTGGAGAGTGTCTCTCGGTAAGCTACTTGAGGCTTTCCGGTCTCGCAGTCCACATTGTATTCACGCCTCATCCTTTCGACGTATACCTCTAAATGCAGCTCCCCCATTCCTGATATGATAGTTTCTTTGCTTTCTGAATCAAACTTCACTCGAAATGTAGGGTCTTCACGCTGAAACCGGTTCATTGCCTTAGAGAAGTTAGTGGTATCTCTGGTCTTTGGAGTTATAGACAGTGATATGACAGGCTCTGGAACAAACATGGACTCCATAGAGCAAGTGATACTTCCATCGGTAAATGTGTCACCAGATGAGCATTCTATACCAAAAGTGGCACAAATTTCTCCAGCGCCGACCTCAGCTACTTCTTCCATCTCGTTTGAGTGCATACGGACTAAACGTGCGAGCTTCGTTTTCTTTCCAGTTTTTGATATTGTAATGCTTTGACCTTTTTTAATTTTGCCTTGGTAGACCCTCATATAAGTCAGCTGGCCGTAGCGACCTTCTTCCAGTTTGAACGCAAGGCCGACAAAAGGTGCATTTCCAGTAGGTGACAGTGGAATTGGGACTTCTTTCCCATCCACAGTTTGTAAGGCGACATTTTCTACTTCACTTGGATTTGGAAGATAGTCACAGACAGCGTCTAATGTTGGCTGCACACCAGTATTAGCCAGTGCACTTCCCATAACAACTGGGGTGAATTTGTTCGCGATTGTAGCGGAGCGGATCGCTCTCTTAATTTGCTCGACAGAAGGTTCTTTTTCTTCGAGAAACAATTCTGCTATTTCATCATCAACGTCAGCTAATGTCTCGACAAGTAATGATCTCTTTTCTTCGACTAGAGATTTCAAGTCTTCGGGTACTTCTTTGATGATAAGCTCTTCGCCGTTACTTCCCGTATTATAAATCGCTTTCCTGTCTATAATATCTACAACTCCTTGACATTCGTCTTCTAGGCCGATAGGAACTTGGATGGCGGCTGCAGGAATTCGAAGTTTCTGATTCAATTGTTGAATGGCCTTCCAGGGGTTCGCACCCATCCGATCGAGTTTGTTGATAAATGTAATACGAGGCACGTTGTATCGGCGCATTTGCCTATCGACTGTCATGGTCTGTGATTGAACACCAGAAACTGCACATACAACTAAAACAGCGCCATCTAGTACTCTTAGGGCTCGCTCGACTTCGATAGTAAAGTCGATATGACCAGGTGTATCTATAAGATTGAAGTGATAGTCTTTCTTGTCTTTGTACCAGGTACAGTATGTTGCGGCACTTTGAATAGTAATACCTTTCTCGCGCTCAAGATCCATATGATCCATTTTGGCTCCGACGTTGTCTTTACCACGCACTTCATGAATAGCGGAAATCCTTCCAGTATAGAAGAGAACTCTCTCAGTGAATGTGGTCTTTCCTGAGTCGATGTGTGCAGATATACCAATGTTACGAATTCGGTCCAATCTTTTGTGATCTTCATCGGACAAGGTCGAGTAGGCCAACTGTCGGCTTGAAGGCAGTAAATAACATCTAGAATTACAGAGCCCTTCCACAATTTTCACGGTAGCTGCTCGAGATGACTTCCATGTCGACCTAATCATCTTCTTCGTGGAACTAATGGTAGAGAAAAAGAGGAAATATTTCGTGGTGTTCCAAAATAAAAAAAGTTTGAGCCAATCAAAGGATGAGAGATAGTTGAGCCTAACAATATTTGGGAGATTTTGATTCACTCAAACTATTAGTTAGTCGGAAAAATATTTAAAGTTTACTCATCAAGTCAGCCAATAGCCAAAGGGCACTTGGGTATCTTTACGATAATGAAAGACTGCTCTAATGTGAGGCAGGCTATTAATATCGAAGTGGTCTATACTTAAAGCCATACAGTGGATTATTGTTTTTTTACTTAAAGCTTTATACAACCACATCTTTTAATGTTGAACTGATTTACAATGTCGGCTCTAGTCTCGGCTTCTTCAATGTCTGCAGAATTTAACGTTATTGCTGAGACCGCTATTTACGATTAGAAAATGCCAGAACTCGTTGAATATACCATCTTCATTTTCCTATATTCATTTAGCCGATAACTGATTGTTTTTGTGTCACAGAGATTATGATTGTATAAATGTTTTGTTTGGTTTAATTTTCTGGCCTCGTCTAAATTACTGATCATCTCCACTTACCGGAATAGGAAATTACAGACGCCATCGGGACTATAAGAGTGATATGTCATACCAACAACAAGCGGCACCCTTCCAGTTTGACGTGGTATTGGCTAATTCCGGAAGTTACTTAGTCTTTTGTTTTTTGTTTGTGGCCTAGTATATGCAAATTTGGGATGCGATTATCTTCCCGGTTAAATACAGTATTTATTAAAAACATCAGAATGGTTAATACTACCGCTAAATCTGCGCTAGGCAATCTGAGGAATTCATCCCTATTTCGTAACAAGGGTTACATTAATGGTGAATGGACGTCTGGTAGATCTCTTCAGACCTTTGACGTGACTGATCCAGCAACTGGCTCGAAGATTGGGGCTTGCCCAGATATGGCTGTGGACGATGTAAAGGATGCAGTTGACTCTGCATCCAAGTCATGGTCTGCTGTGAAGGCATTATCTCCAAGAGATAGATCTCGTATTCTTCGAAAATGGGGTGAGCTTATGCTTCAGAATAAAGATGATTTGGCAACTATATTAGCTGCCGAAAATGGAAAATCACAAACTGAGGCGCTTACTGAGATAGTCCATGCCGCATCTTTTTTCGAATGGTTTTCTGAAGAAGCAGTCCGTATATCAGGTGACTATTTCACCCCTACAAATGGCAGCAATCGAGTCGTAATTACTAAGCAGCCTGTTGGAGTTGTTGGTATACTTACTCCTTGGAATTTCCCATCTGCTATGGTCACTCGAAAAGTTGCAGCTGCTTTCGCAGCAGGTTGTCCGGTGGTAATAAAACCTGCAGCTGAAACTCCTTACTCTGCCCTTGCTCTTGCAGTCCTTGCTGAAGAGTCCGGTGTGCCCAAGGGCTCTGTGAACATCATCACCACACATGTTAATACTCCAGATGTCGGTAAAGCCATTTGTGAGCATCCTGATATACGTAAGGTGTCTTTCACTGGTTCCACACCTGTTGGGAAACTTCTGATGTCTCAGTCTTCTTCCACGTTGAAGAAGCTCTCTTTTGAGCTTGGTGGAAACGCTCCGTTTGTGGTCTTCGAAGATGCTGATGTCGATCGGGCAGTTGAAGGGGCGCTTTTGAGCAAGTTTCGTGGCTCTGGTCAAACCTGTGTCTGTGCGAATCGACTTTTTGTTCATGCATCTATTGCTGATGAGTTTGCGAGGAAACTTGCAGCTAGAGTTGACTCGCAGTATAAAATTGGTCCTAGTTTCACCCCTGGATCTACACATGGTCCTTTAATCAATGCTCGCGCTTTGGCTAAGGTTGCGGGACATGTGCAGGATGCGGTATCTAAAGGTGCATCTGTGTTAACTGGGGGTACTCATAGAGTAGATGTAGGCCAGAATTTCTTCGATCTCACTGTGATATCTGGGATGACGAAGGACATGGCCATAGCTCGTGAGGAAACATTTGGTCCAGTAGCTGCAGTATTTCCTTTCCAAACTGAGGAAGAAGTTCTTGAATTGGCAAATAGTGTTGATGTCGGTCTTGCTGGATACTTTTATACTAATGACATCTCGCGCGCATTCCGATTCGCAGAAAGACTTGAGGTAGGTATGGTCGGGGTAAACTCACCAATGGTCTCAGACCCTATGTCTCCATTTGGTGGTATAAAGCAGTCTGGCTTTGGGAGAGAAGGATCGAAGTTCGGCATTGATGAATACCTTGTTGTGAAAGCTATAACCTTTGGGGGTGTCGCTTGAATGATATATCTAAGTTGTATTTCACTGTAGACTAAGAATACTCTTCAGTGTCTCTCATGGTTGTGAGAAGACCTCGTGTAGTTGCTCCTTGTCAGTGAATTGATTCGGTTATACAACTTACTTGAGTAAAATCGCTGGATCTGATATTCGGCGTTCCTTTTATGTTAAGGTTATCTTGGCTAGAGATTCAAGTAAAATATTGGACCTTGTCGGGCAGGTCGCGATCGTAGTTTGCCAGTATTTCAATTTTTTTTAAACTTTCTTTCTCTGTAAGGTTTTCCCCGCGTTTAAGTAGATCGTGTGGGGGTCAATGGTGTGGGGCAGCCAATAGAAGACCAGGGGACATCAGGTTTAGCTTGCCCTCAATTGGTGGTAACACCGAACGTAAGATAGGGCACACCTATAAATCAGCTATCACCTACCCTCACTTTCTCTATCGTAAAAGTCTGTACTTTTATTCTTTCATATAGATCTCTCGTCTAAGTTTGAACGTTTTAGGTATCTTGTTCTTATAGCTCGATTTGCATCATAGTTATTCTTCTGTTTCGTTTCCTTCTCTTCTAAGATGCGCAGTATCTCAAATGAAGAGCTCAAGCAACATAACCACGAAAGTTCCTGCTGGGTGGTTGTTCATGGAAAGGTCTATGATGTTACCCGATTTTTACCCTCTCATCCGGGTGGTAAGAAGATTATATTGAAGTATGCTGGTAAGGATGCCACCGCTGAATTTGATCCTATCCACCCCCCTGATACGTTAGATAAATATCTCGAACCAGAGTTTCATCTAGGTACTTTTGATGTTTCTTCTATCTCTGAAGAAGAACGTGACTCTGAGAAAAAAGCCATCCAAGCAGCTCTCGATTCAGACCCTGCTGAGAAAGAGAGACGGGAGAATCTTGCCTCTTTGCCTCGATTGGAAGAGTGCTACAACTTGTTCGACTTCGAGCATGTTGCCCGTAAAATTATGAAGCATCCTGCTTGGGCATATTATTCTTCTGGCTCAGATGATGAAATCACTATGCGTGAAAATCATGCTGCTTTCCATCGCATCTGGTTTCGTCCTAGAATTCTAATTGATGTTAAACATGTTGATTTGTCTACTTCATTCTTTGGTACTAAAACTGCAATGCCTTTCTATGTCACGGCTACTGCCTTAGGTAAACTTGGTCATCCTCTCGGAGAAGTGAATCTTACTCGAGCGTCCCACAAACATGGTGTCATACAGATGATCCCTACCCTTGCGTCATGTTCTTTTGACGAAATAGTGGATGCTGCTGTACCTGGCCAGCCACAGTGGTTTCAGCTTTATGTGAATGAGGACCGTGAAATTACACGTAAAATTGTCTGCCATGCCGCAGATCGTGGGATACAGGTACTTTGCATCACCGTAGATGCACCACAGTTGGGTAGAAGGGAGAAGGACATTAGATCAAAATATGTCCCTCCGTCAACTGAAGAGGAGGATACTGGCGCTAAAGTTCAGACTGGGCATGAGGTAGACCACTCTCAGGGTAGTGCTAGAGCTATATCTGCATTCATAGATCCTGGTCTATCGTGGAATGATATTCCATGGTTCCAGAAAGTCATAAAGGATCATGGTAAACCTCTTAAACTCGTCTTGAAGGGAGTCCAGCGAGTTGAAGATGTGCTTCTTGCTATTCAGTATGGTCTCGATGGTGTCATTCTCTCTAACCATGGTGGTCGCCAGCTGGAGTTTGCTCGACCGGCTATTGAAATACTGTATGAAGTCATGACTGAACTGGACAGATTAGGTATGCGCGATAGGATTGAGGTCTATGTAGATGGTGGAATACGTCGTGGGACAGATATTCTGAAGGCCCTCTGTCTTGGTGCGAAGGGTGTCGGTATAGGAAGACCGTTTCTATACGCCATGTCCGGTTATGGTGAAGAAGGTGTAAGCAGGGCCATGAGTTTACTAAGGGATGAGTTGGAGATGAATATGCGTCTGATAGGCGCAAGACAAATTGATGAGTTGGATTCTTCTATGGTTGACGTCAGGTCGGTCACCCAACATTCCACCACTCCGTCAGATTACCTTCCGAATACTGTTTACGAGGGACTCAGTCCTCCTTCCTTTCGTAAAGCGAAACTTTAGGTATGATTAGTTACGATTGTAGCAATTCTATTCCTTTCATTTTGGCAATTTGATCAATAGATCCTAGTTTCGCATACTACGTTTGTACGTTATAATCCCCGTAATACTAGTATTTAATTGCAGTTCTTTTTCAGAACACCATTTTTTTTTTTTTTTTTTTTTTTGGCCGGTGTACAAGTTTGGCACGTGATAAGAATGGCTGAACTGAGGTCTTCTTGGCAGTTGCTCTTCACGCCCGCCTTGATTTCTCTGGCTTTCAATTGAGAATTGACAGTGAACCTATGTCTACTTACACCGTCAGAGTTAAGGTTGGTCCTTCGTATACTGACCTCAGGGATTACAAGGTAAACTCTGAAGCTGTTGAGTTGGAGACAGAGGCCGTGGCCTTGTCCATCTCTGTTCAACTTAGCGGTGTGCTTCCTGAAACTACCTATTTTCAGGGTGATCGAAAGGGATCAAGGTTATCTATTCGTTGGAAAATGAAACCGAAGTATGCCATAAACGGGAATGACCTCGTGCTGAGTAATGACTTTGATTTGCCTATAAGGGATATCCTTCCCCCTGGTGCCGGAATGATATACAAAACTGCAAAATGGCTGATAGATCCAGGATTGGATGCTGACCCTTTCGGGGATAAGCCCTACCTGAATAGTCCTCTTTTGTCTTCTGTGAATGTGATCTGCGTCAGAGAAGGTGATGACTTGCAGATGAGCAGCGATGCTCCAACAGAGGATATGTCGTTGGTTGGTATCTACGGTAAGGCGAGAGAACGACAGAGAAATTTTCTAAGCGAAGAGAGTCGAAAAGGTATAGTTTTACTGCCTGGCACCATGTGGGAGTTTGATTTCTATCATGGCTACATTGATATCAGTCCTTCCGGATTTGCTCTGTGCATGTCTGGTATAAAGATGGACGTCATGAATTACTGGGATGGACGGCCTCTACGCTACGTATTAAAATCAAGGGACGGTAAGAATGTTTTTTTCGTCGTGCAGTTTGAGTTGAGCAAAAACGATGAAGGGTCTCGTTCTAAATAATCATCATAGGCTGAATTTCAAGCATCAAAGGTGAACTCAAATGTCGATAACCTATTAAGATGACTGCTTGCCACAATTTAGACCTACCATGTATGGATAGAAGTCTCTGTGCCTCTTACATGCGCTTGATGATGTCCTCTATCACTTCTGTGGTTGTTGCAGTTCCACCCATGTCTGGTGTCAGAAGCTTACCTTCTTTGATGTTCGAATCTACAGCTTGATATATTTTGGCTGCCTGCTCGGGAAGCCCGAAAAACTCAAGCATCAAAGCAGTTGAACGAATAGTCGCGATGGGATTAGCTATGTTCTTACCCTCGATGTCGGGGGCGCTGCCATGGCATGGTTCACCGATGACAAAAGTATCGCCGACGTTACAACTGGGTACAAGACCAAGTGAACCGACGAGAGCAGCTGCTCCGTCACTCAAAATATCTCCGTACAAGTTAGGTGCTACAATCACGTCGAATTCCTCGGGTTCTCTGAAAAGACGATATACCATGGAGTCTACAATCTGCTCGTTGTAGTCGATATCCGAGTAATCGCCAGACATGAATACCTTTTGGCATGATTCTCTGAAAAGTCCGTCGGTTTGAGATAGAACATTGGATTTGTGTGTCACAGTCAGTATAGGTTTAGTATGGATAGAAGAGTCTGGCGATTGCTGACGAAGGATTCCGCGTTGCTGTGCCAATTGTAATGCTATTTTGGCGATGCGAGAAGATGCTTTTTCCGTGATACGCTTTATTGCCTCTGCTTGCTTAGTTCCGTCAGGGAGAACGGTTGTTCTCTCTTCCTTAACATACAAATCTTCGGTGTTTTCGCGGACAATAACAAGGTCAACGGGGCGACCCATATTTTCCACGGACTTCACCGGTCTAACGTTCGCGTAAAGGTCCAGTTTTTTGCGGAGTGCAACGATAGGAGAACTGTATCCCTCTACCTTCGTAGTTGGAGAACTCACTGCGCCGAAAAGAGCTCCGTCACACTCGGACTTTAGAACGTTGACAGTCTCGTCAGGAAGAGCAACCCCGTGTTTTTTGAAGTAATCAAAACCTGCGTCTAGGTTTATAAAACTAAACTTGTAGTCGGTGAGCGCCTCAAGGACCGCCTTGCCTGCCTGGGGGTTAGTGGCTTTCACTTTATCGCTCGCTCTACAGCACAATCGGGACCTACCGGGATGACCTCATGTCCAATTCCATCTCCAGGGATAAGACCTATTTGTTAGTTGGTATGACCGACGCTTTGTCTAAAATACACACCTATTTTAAAGGCTTTTTTATTACTGGAATGAATACGTCTGATAATTTGCCTGGATGCCATTCTGAATTTGAAGTTCGTTCACTTCGAAAAGTAAATTACTATATAACTTAGCTAGCTGGGAGCGTAAAATGTGTTGAACTGGAGCCTATCCCAACGGGATGCCTAAGCTCAGTTTAAGTCAAGTAACTCAGTTAAGTCAGGGTAACTCCTGAATTAGTATATAAGACAGGAGAGCCGCAAGTCAGAAGGTGGGGCAAATAGTCTGGGCATAGCCTAGCTATGGTGTTAGAGTGCACGAGAGGCTCTACACGGTAAACCTAGGAGGATGT
>JAJMFE010000084.1:13658-33844 GCA_030574555.1 Tortispora phaffii | reverse complement strand
TTTCAATATGTTTAAGGGTAAATTATGCATGAAATTAAAAAATAATAAATTTAATAAATATTACGCCTACATCGATAATTTACGGTAATGCAATAGATAATGTAAAGTCGATATAATTCTATCGTCGTTTTTCAATGAGCTCGTCTGGTATATTTCCTTGGAACAGATAGCCTATAGGTCGAGGGCTGCTTCCTGGCCTCATGCGAGGTCTCTCGAGTAAACTAATGCATACCTGTAAAAAAATACTCATACACTATGGCGTTATAAGTCCTGTTTCTACGGATAAAGGCCCTTGCAAGAGCACTGCCATGAGTTCTCTATTTAAGAGCCGTGCTGCAGCTCCAAGACTTCAACAGGAGAAAATAAATCGGTACCAGTAATATACTCTGACCAAATAACAAAAACGTTAGGGGGACTATTTATAAACTTAAACATTTTAGCACGTTCCAGGGAATAGAATTCTTCGCCATTCCTGGGATCATCGGATGACGATCGGTGCATCATCGTTAAGGTGTCTAATAGCTGCGAAAACGCTTCTGCATCTGAAAATTTCGGAATTCTTCGCCTAAGCATATATTGGATAAGGTCTTGGCCTCTGGCTGATAATGAGATCAGTGTAATGTTCTGCATCTTAGTGAGAGTCCAGAGCTTGTGAAAAGCAGCTGGTAGAAATCGCACTATTTATATCAGCTGCATGCCAGCTTTTATTTTTTCTTTCATTGTAGTCAAGTCCCTCTTATATCCTTATGGAAGCTGCAATATGCTGGGCTAGGAGTTTGTGGAGTAGCACGCTTCAGATATGAGTGGTGTAACTCATTCATATTGTTACTATGTGATTTCTATGTCAGAGTATCTATATGAGTCGTCATAACCTCAAAGTGAGATGTGGGCCATGATTTATGCCCTAATTGGATGTTTGTTTCACGTTGTTTATAATTGAGATATATAATATCGGAAAGGTAATTTTCAAGAATAAGCACGATTTCGAGCGCTGTAGACTCCGTTAGCTTTAATAGAGTGCTTTTAACGGCTACTTCAATTAATTCCAGAGGTCTTGGTTTTTATAATTTACAGTGCGGGTCTTCCACGTTATCATAAGAGAAGATTTTGCACCATGCTTTTCAGAAAAAGGCGTGTCACAGCGAGTGATCTTCGTCCGTTTTCGGTACGTCTGATGTGATATTTCAATCAGATTTATAAAATAAAAAATGATGCTCTTTGTATAGCTAAAAAATACATTGTGAAACTGTATTTAGGTGTTTTAGTTTCGTTTTTGGCTTTCCATGGTTTTGAATTGATACATGTTAGTTAAAGGTAGGATTTTTAAAGAGAACCCAAATTCGCGAAAATCAGCGAAATTCGCTAGTTTTCAGCAGGTTTTCATTCACCAGGGAGGCCGTTGATAAGGAAACGATTAGAGGTCTCTGGGAGGAATCTGCGACGAACTTGCCCGTCGCGCAGCCCATACTTGGGACGTTTTCGTAGAGTTATCCCGTTCTTTCTTTTGATAGAGGAAAACCTTATTTTTCCCCCCTACAATCGACGCACTACTATTCTATCCTTCTTATCACCTATGTCAAACCAAATATGTCGCAATTATCTTAAAGGAAATTGTCGAAGAGGTAATCAATGCAAATACGTACATGCAGAACCGATGCAGATCGTTAAGAACCGCTCGGATTCGGCATCAATCACTTATGACATGGACCATCTTCCGGTATACCATTTCTCAGTCTATGCTCCTAAAGAAGGAGGCCCTAATCTGATATCTGATCAGGATATTTCTCCTGAGGAGATGCGTTTAAAAGCTTATGAGGCTTTACAATCCGGTACTCTGCAGGAATACTTGAATCTTGAGGCATCTAAATCTGCTACCATGAAGGCCTTGTTTGATTTCACGCGATCTCATACATCATGGGTTGATCGCTATATCGAGCAGTTAAAAAATAATGCCAATCCTCCAAAATGGGGTCCAAGAGACAATGCTGCTGTTGCTCAGAATCAATCTACTACACAGACCGGCAAGTCCAATGTGTTTGGCACCTCTACTTCATCAGGGACTTCTGGTGTGTTTGGCAGTTTCGGTGCATTTAGCAAGTCTAATTCCCCAGGAGCTTCCAATGCATTTGGCAATTCCACAACCACTGGTACCTCTAATTCATCAGGGACATCTGGTGCGTTTGGTAATTTTGGTGCTTCTAACAAGCTTAATTCCCCAGGAGCTTCCAATGCATTTGGCAATTCTTCAGCAACTGGCACCTCTAATTCATCAGGAACATCTGGTGCGTTTGGTAATTTTGGTGCTTCTAACAAGCTTAATTCCCCAGGAGCTTCCAATGCATTTGGCAATTCTTCAGCAACTGGCACCTCTAATCCATCAGGGACATCTGGTGCGTTTGGCAGTTTCAGTGCCCTAAACAAGTTTAATTCACCAGGCGCTTCCAATGCATTTGGCTCAGCTACCAATAACTCGACATCACCTTCAACATCAAATACTCCTGTAGCTACGGCTAATGCTCCTGCGGCTGCAGCTACTTCAAATCAATCCGCTTTTGGCAAATCCACTTTTGGCTCTCAACCTCAATCTTCTGTTGCATTTGGTAATTCCTCTTTTGGGTCAGCACCAGTCCCTACCTTTGGCTCTTCTACTTTTGGATCTTCTACTTTTGGATCTTCTGCCTTTGGATCTTCTGCTTTTGGGTCCTCTACCTTTGGATCTACTGCCCCCACTACAACCAATGGGAATGCCACTAAAACTACGGCATCTCCATTTGGATCTTTTGCTGGCTCTCAAACCAAATCCCCTTTTGCAACGTTCAATAAATCCTCTGACTCTGCTGCCTCTACTTCTACTCAACCCAGTAATCCGTTTGCTATTCTTGCTAATGCAGATCCAGAATCTACTTCCACGACTCCTGCTGTGAGTAATAATACCTCTTCAACCAGCACATCTTCCCCGTTCGGTACTTTCAAATCGTCTACAACCTCAAATATGTTTGGCCAAACTACCTCAAGCACTTCAAGCGTATTCGGTTCAACCACCTCTACAAAGCAAGAGCAACCAACGAATGGGTTTGAACAAAACCAGGAGGAGGCTACTAAAGACAATGCTAGTCCGTTCGGACAACCATCTACTTTTGGCCAAACTAATAATGCCACCGCAAGTCCATTTGGACAGTCATCTATTACCAGTGCGTCATTGGGCCAATCATCTTCTGCTAGTCCGTTTGGCCAAAAATCACAAGAGAATAACTCCTTCTCTGAATCGAAACCTGCATTTAGCTCACCATTTGCTCGGTCTGAGCAGACAGCGCAGCAACAACCCAAGGCTACCTCAGCAGCTGACCCCGATCTAAGCAAAGAATTGATCGATCGACCTCTGCCGCCAAGCAGGCGGATAAAAGCAATGTCAGCCATGGCAGATCTCAGTGCAGCCGATCTGGCGGCATTTCAAGCACCAGAGTTCCAGCTGGGCCAAGTGCCAACAGTTCCCCCTCCACTAGAACTCGTTCAGTGAACGGAAGTGCTACAGGCTAAACAACCGAAACAAAAGCAAAAACGAAAACAAAATGGGCAACTACAAAGCATCTACATTCGTAACTACAGACTAGATATAACATGGAGGAGATAAAATCCTAAAAATCGTACGCTGGGCCTAGAACCAGCAGGTAAAAAACATGACAGGTGGAAGCACTTTTCTTTTTATTGGATCGCTTTTACTCGTCGTACTGGGCAACAGTAACCTCGACGTCGACAGCAGGGTTGAAGTGCAGAGCAGTGATTCGCTTGACAAACTCGGTGGTGGTAACAAAGTCGATCACTCGCTTGTGAATGCGCATGTTGAAAGCGTCCCAGGTCTTGGAACCTTCACCGTTAGGGGTCTTGCGGGTGGAGATGCGGAGGTTTTTGGTGGGCATGCGGACCGGGCCCTTGACATGGGCGCCCCGGACACTGGTCTTAAAGTCCTTTCCGTGATCCTGGGCGACCTTCTGGTGAGCAGCAGCAACCAAGTTGGCCGAGACTTCCTCGAGGATCTTAACCTGGCGCGACACGAGAGTCACACGAATCTTCGACAATTGTTGGGTGGGCAGAACGCCTTCTTTGGTTTCTAGACCTTCCTTGCCGCTCATATTTGTGCTATTTTTGGTTTTTTATATCAAGGAGTGTGTAAGATCTAGGTCTGGAATAGCGTTCCAATGGGAACATCAATTGGAGTTGGGAGTCACTGTCCGCGACTTCTGGCGCGTGACTGTGAATTTCCAATTTTTGCAGCCCTAACCTTCACGCTCCATTTTTATTTCTTCTTTTTTTCTATTTGGTTATTGGGACCATTCACCTTGTTGAGGTGTAACCCTCCTCTGCACATCGACTTCCTCCCAAAACCTTATTTTTATTACCTTGTTTAATTTCCCGGGAACCAAAACACATATACACACACAAATTAGAATATATACACATTACATACACACATTGGTATACTATACAACTCAGTCTGGTTGTTCTGTTTTTTTTAAGAAACATAATTTTACTGAGTTTCTAGAAACCTTCTTTTTTCTTTCTTGGTTTCGCCATGTCTAGCGACAACAAGAGTCGCCGAAGAGAGGTCCCGAAGCCAATCCATTTGCGTTCGTACGCTCCAAGTCCTGGTGCTCCTTTACGGTTTTCCAGGGCTTCTGTGGCCTCTCCAGATTCTTCAATTAATAGCCCTCCGCTGACGGATTTTCGTCCCTTTAGAAACCATACTGCTACAATTGAATCTCAATTAAACGGTTCTCCTGCTGCTCGCCATCGTTTATCTACGCAGAGTTATTCTCAATCTCAATCTCAATCTCAATCTCAATCTCAGTCTCAATCCCAGTCTCAGCTGCATTCAAAATTTGCTCCTTCTGCTAAATCCGCCGTTTTCTCCTCTCAAGAAACTGCAAAAAGCTCAAAGACTTACTTCAAGCGAGCCCCAGAACTTCAAGTCATCAAATCCGAGTTTAAACCAGCAGCTTTAAAAGGAAAAGCCCCCAATACCTTGATTCCTCCTGAGATTTTGGGTCCGGCTTCTCAGAGGGCTATAGCATGGACTTTGTTTGGTCTTTTGCAGGCCTATAAATGGTATGAAATCTTATCTCAGTATAGAAACCCTTACTCCTATAGAGATATCAACATCTGCTACAAGTATACTACTCTCGATATTTTGTTTCTCAACCTTCTTCCGATGTTCCGCATACCCACACTTACGTTTTCCCCTGTTTGGGCCTTTGGTTTATCTATACTGTTGGCCATTGCTAACTTTCTGGCGGTTCTTCGAGTCTCTAGCCCCTTTTGGTTTCTCCTCTCAGCTCTATTTACATCGGCCCCGCGCGATATCGCTCTATCTGAGCGTCGGGTCAATCTTGAGACTTTCCACGACCACCGCCGCCATATTTCAGGTTACTACGAAGTCAAAGTGCTACCGGAAAGCATGGCTCTATTCAATCCTGATGAGACTTTGATCTGTCTCACTCCGTCCGAATCTATTGCTCTTCCTTTGGTTCTCAATACTACAGAGGTTTCTTTTGTTCAGTTCGAGTTTTACTCCTTCGACGAAGCTCAAGTGAACCCTCTGGTCTTCAATTTCTCGGGGCCTGAAGTCAGTAAACATCTCAACCCTACAATTTCTCGCCATGAACAGCGCTCTACTCTTCAAATCCCAGTGGGTTCTCCTGGCTTGTATCGTGTCACCAAAATTTTGGATTCTCGCAACCTGGAGCTCCGCATTCTTAAATCTGACTCCTTCATCGGGGCTTGCCCAACTGCTGTCATCACCGCTGATGAATCCTCTCGGGCTCACATTCATCGCTGTGTGGGGGATTCTTTCAACCCTACTATAACGGTGTTCGGTTCTCCTCCATTGAGCTTAAAGTACCGCCGTACAATCGATGGTAGTACATCAAACTTGCTGGTTGAATCCATTCAACCTGACGGATTTAAACCTGTTTCTTCAGGTGGACATAGTTTTATTCCTGGACAATTATCAAGTGACCCGAAGGCATATGCTCTGGCTCATAGACCCCGTTTTATTACCGTGAAGTCGGAAGGAATTGTTCACAGTGTTGGACAATGGCGCTATTTCGTCGATTCTGTTGCTGATAGTCTTGGGAATTCATATGATCTGACTAAGAATTATGACGATGTTCGCGATTTCGAAGAACTGACTAAATTAGGAATCGCTTGTGTCATAGATGTCGAACCTCATGCAAATATAAGATTTAGTGGTTGCGACAACGAACACCCGATTTTTATCAAATCCGGAGGCGAAGGAAGGATTCCCTATCAAATAGAAGGCGGCATACCCAACTCTGATGTCGATGTAGAGTTCGAATTTCTTTCCGAAGATGAACTAATTTATAATGTCTTTAACCAGACCACCAACCAGCGCTATAATTTTCTCAAAGCCTCGGAACCTGGATTCTATCAGATTCTAGCTATTCAGGGCAAACATTGTAAAGGTGCCGTGTTAGAGCCTGCAAGATGTCCTGTTGTCGTTGCGCCTTCTCCAAGCTTATCTGTCACTTTTGACGAAATAACAGATTCTTGTGCTGGCTCTATCGGCATGACTGCCGAACTAAGTCTAACTGGTACTCCTCCTTTCAGTGTATCTTATCGTGTACTTTTGGATGGCAATAATTTGCGTACTGAAAATGTGGCCATCGATAGTACCCGGCATAAGATCGATTTTAGATCGGAAGAAGCAGGAACTTATACTTATGAATTTTTCGGACTTTCAGATAAGCTTTACTCGTTGGTCGACCTTGACACTGAAAAGCTCAGCGCTTCTCAAACATTTAGAGTCTTGGCTGATGCCTCTTTTGCTGAGCAAAAGCCGCATAGGCATTGTTGTTCAGATGAAAGTGAGACTTTCAGAGTGAATTTACGAGGTGATGGCCCTCTAACCATTACGTATGAGATTGTTCAGGGAAAATCTCGTCAACTCTTCACTGTAACTGACATAGAGGATTCTTATTTTATGTTAAAGACACCCAGTCTCAAAAAAGGCGGCCAATACTTTGTGAACCTTGTCAGTATCCAGGATGGAAAAGGCTGTAAGAGGCCATTAAATTCGCATAGTGCTGTTGTAGACGTCCGCCGCGAACGCCCTGTGGCTGGATTTTTGCCTGCCACTGATGGGTCATATAAGATATCTGCATATGACTACGATAGCACATTTGCAGCGCTTCGGCTCTCCGGGGAAGCACCATGGGATATTGAATACGAGTCTCCTCAAGGTACTGTGTATAGTGTCAAAATCAACAATCCAGCCCAAGCTAGAATCCCTCTAAAAGAAGCTGGAACTTATACTATCGTATCAGTCAAAGATGCCTATTGTGTTGGAAAGCCTTTGGTATCCACTTCAACATTCGATCTTGTGTGGGTACCAAGACCAAAGGTGGACATCTCTGAAGGAAGCAATTTGGTAAAAACTACTGAGTCCTCCGAAGGAGTATTTTTTGAATTATCTCCAACATGTGAAGGTGAAGATGCATTCATAGATCTGAAATTTTTAGGCTCTCCTCCTTTTGTTGTTTCATATCGTAAAGTGGATACTGAAAAAACGAAAGAAAAACGAGCAGACCAGACTTTTACTTCAGGTACAGGGTATGCTTCACTTAAACTTGACACCTCTGAAGTTGGACAATTCTACTATGTTATATCCAATGTTTTCGATAATCACTATGACTCGAATGTTGGAGGAGTTAATCTTCCTAAGCTACTGGCCGTACATCATACTGTATCTGAGCGACCATACGCCACTTTGGAACAGCCATCAAAGGTACTGCATTACTGTGCTGGATTGTTACACGATATGGATCCGATCAAAGTCAGTCTTTCTGGCAAAGGTCCATTCGATCTAATAATAACAATTTATCACGAGGATCTGGGTACTAGCGAACAGAAAATATTACGGAATATCAAGGAAGAAACTGTTGATATTGTACCCTTATTGAAAGACTTAGGGTCTGGAAAATTCAGGGTGGCATTATTCTCTGTTTCCGATCAACAAGGATGTACCCGAAAATTGTCTTCCAAAGAGACTGTTTCTATTCAAATCACAGAAAGACCCGGGATCGCATCATTGAATGCTGCCGAGCATATATGTGTAGGAGATCGCATATCTTATACCTTATCCGGTGTGGCACCTTTCTTTATAGAATATGAGTTCAACGGTGAGACTATTATGGCCAAGAGTGAGACCTCACATTTTTCTCGTGTGGCTACAACTGCAGGCAATTTTACCATTCTTACCTTACAAGACTCTAATCGGGCGTGCACGGTTCCAGTCGATGGACAAGTGGTCACTATTCACGATCTACCGTCTGTTTCAATTGCAGAAGGAGCTTCTGATATCCGCGAGGGTGATCAAGCGGCAATTACTTTCGCATTCTCTGGTACTCCGCCTTTTGCAGTGCAGTATACCCGAAGTGAACAAATCGGTCGCTCCAGTCAGTACCACGTGGTTGATTCATATTCAGCAACAGGCATTGATGACTACACATTTACCGTATGGATATCCTCTCAAGGTTTTTATCAGCCTATTGCTATTGAAGATCGATACTGTTCAGCTCGGGTTTTTGATGAGTGAAGATCATCATGACTAGTTTAATAATCCTTTTTAATTTCAATGACTTTATATAATTATATGCCTTTAAAAACTTATCTATATAACCTTTCGATTGCCCTAAATATCCCACAAACTATATCATAAATCAAGAATAATATCGTCCAATTTTTTCTTTGTAGGTTTGTCACTGATAACATGTAAACTCTGCATAATATCAGTTATTTCGTAATCTGCCTTCTCTTTGATTTTGCTCTTCCGGGCGTTGATTCGAGCTTTTGCTGATGTTTTCATGATAAGAGATAAATCATCTTCGTTATTTATATCATTTAATAAATTTCTATGTAAATGTTTTTCTTTCCTCAAGTTAGATTTGGTTTTACGATTGGATTTAACGATTTTCATATCCTTCAGCAATTGTAGATTCAAAGAAAAAAGAGAAAGTTTAAAAAATAGGGGACATCGTTATTATTATATGACCATAACAAACATCTCAATAATATCCACTACAAAGCTAATGGTTAATAAGTAACATATAAAAAATGAGATTATAATTATTTAAAATCAGGTGTATTTTATGCTGGATACCAAATCACAACCGATTCTCTCTATCTCGGCACAAATGGCTTCCTTGTTCAACACTAAAGTTTCACACCCATTGTCTGACGCCGGCTTCATATTTGCTGTGAGAATGGTTTTAAATTTAATAACCTTTAGTCGGTTAGGATTCCAGAGACCGTATAATTCCTCGTAAGATAAAGGATTATAAAACCATGCAATCGTGTCTCCATAAACATCTTCTAGATCAGAAATGAGAGACTGAATAGGACGATATGACGTCTTGGCAGTAATATGCCAACCTTGAGTGAGGTTTTTAAACTCATACTTTTTTGATTCCTCAGGTTTATTCAGCGTCACACGAATTTGATAATTGTCTTTCGGTGAATGGTAGATAATTTTCGTATCGGTTAATTTATTGTTTTTCAATAATTTGATGGTGGCCTTAGCTAGTGAAGTTATTCGAGAAGCCACCAATAATGACACGTTTTTCAATGTACACAACAAATTCTCAGGTTCTTGACATGAGCCAATTAACCATGGCGCATTATCAGCAGAGGGGTTCTGCTTTCTAATTCCTTCGAAAGTCTTCAATAAACTCTGTTTCTTTTCGGACAAGTCTTCGGTGGTAGGATTAAGACAGATGAAATCGGCTTTCCAGTTCCACTTACTAAGAAAGTATAGTGTTCTCCAAAATCCACTTGACGGTCTCCCAGGAATATCTCGCATTGATTTCATCTGATAGATGTGAGCCACTATCAGCTCGATTAACTCTTCTGGTACTGAAGGAAGTATAAAATGTGAAGCAAGCCAAAATTTCACTAATCTGACAGAATGTGCGTAGGAAGAATGTCTAAGACTAATTGTCCGAAGATCTCGATAATGTGCAATTAATGCTTGTCTATATTTTATTTGGTGAATTGCCTCAGAAATATCTTGACGGGTATAGTTAGAATCCGTCTTTTTCAACAAGGCTTGGAGCTGCACGATTTCGTTATCGTAGAGAGTTCTTAGTCTAAAAATATGTCCGGTAGGCATATATACATCAATGTAAGTTTGATTACCGGATTGGTTTTCCTGGTTTTCCAACCCCAACATCACCTTGCACTCCTCGAGTTCTCTTTCCAAGTAGTTTGCAATCGCAATAAGTAAGGCGTTTTTCGTGTTCTGCACAGCCGAAATCTCATCTGGCCATTTTGATGAAGATTCAAATTGTATTAGACACTCAGAGATCACAGCACTACTGAGAGGCTGAAAAGGCATAGGAGTTTTTAAGGGAGTCAGTGCATAAGTAGGACTAAATGGTCGTACAGCACGAATTTGAATCGGAAGATCTTCTAAGCTTCTTAAAATACCACTGAGTTTTTCAAATTCTGTGACATTAGATTTCAGGTTTTCAAGAGATTTCACTTGAGTGGTTGGAGCTTCTGGAAGATGGTAATTTATGTCGTCAGCCAAGAAAGTAACATTTCTTCGAAATTCTTGTCCAAGATGGCGTTCAATTAAGTACTGGATTATGTCAGTCAGTACAGATTTCCCAGGCGTAGTTGGCCAAACGACTGTTTCCAGAATAGAACTATCAGCAAACCTACGCAGTTCAGCTTTTTCACCCCAGAACGACCTAAACGCCGAAGCTTCTTCCTCGTCTTCCATTTTCGGGCCTTTGATGATAGGATACTCGTTATTTTCTGAGCTCAAAACTAAATAAACGGTAAATGAATGATGGTAAGACTGGTCAATTCCAGTTGGAGACATATTAGTCTTCCAGGATTGGAATTCCGTTTTCGGTTGCACATAAACAGTTTTTAGACGTTTCTCCAAGCCTCTAGATAATAATCGAAAAATGAAGTTTCCGAAAGCAAGTATATGAGAAGTGTACTTTCGAGAAGCAGTTTCGTTGAAGTTACGATCAGTTATAGCTGAGACGCCAGAGATGGTGAAAGATAAATCAGACTCCAAAAATAAATCTGCCCTTTCAATGAAGAGTTCATGGAAGGGATCCAGATTATGATCAAGTAATTCAACAGTCCTGACCGCTTGATGTCGCAAGTATTTATAGGCCCAATCGGATAATTTGTATAGAAGATTCATACCAGTGAAGTTGTCATAAAGAATTGGAGTTTTAAGTGCTGAGAGATCAGGAATTTTTCGCTTGACTAATTCAGAACTAAAAACAATCGGCTTAGATACCAGATCGTGTGAAGCTAAGGCTTGTATACATGCTTTAAATAGCTGGTAAGAATTGTATCCAGAAAACAAATACCTGTTTCCGTGAGATCCATGATCTAATAAAGCAGCCATTAGTATAGTTAGCTCAAATCCACCGAAGCCACCGGAAGCAATAACCTTGCCGATACGTCTCTGTCGAAGCCAAAGTTTGAGAAGAAGCATTGAATCTTTGAAGCCCGGGCATTGTTTGGAAATTCGAGCAATATAGGTAGTATAATGTTCATAAACAAAATCTGAAATAATAGAACAGTTATAAAATGTAGAAGGAACAATGGTTTTTGGGTCATCAGATTCAGAGTAAAGTAACCGAGATGTAGAATCAATACAATCGAAAACATCAGGCACAAGCTCAAAAGACGGAATCAATCGAATATAAAACTTTTCAGAATTCTTAAAAGAATTATTGATCCTTAATATTGGTAAGAGCGGGTTTTGATTAAAGAAGTCAAATTCGTAGTGGGCATTGGGCAGAACAGTCGATTCTTGAAGAAAGGTAGCCATCATAGCTAATAAAAAGCATTTTTTCTGAAAGTGCCTGTAGTTATGAAAATCTTCAGGAAGTTCTAATAAAGATTTAGGAAAAACTGCCAATAAATCTATGTCTTTCGAATCAGATGTCTTGAGGATAGTTTTCTGAGCAGCTGAACCAACCAAGGAGATTTTCGGGAGTGTATAAGTGAGAGATAGTTCATCAGAGTGACTTGGTTTATGTAATGTCCACGGGATAACACAATTTTTTTCTTTCAGATACTCAACAGCTGTGTTGGGGGTCATGCTAGACACAGCGGGAGCCTGCTCTAGAGCAGATCGGATGGCCTTCATTGCTGTAACAAGATCAGACGGAGGCTGTTCCGCAATCTCCAATAAAAGTTGTTCAATCTGCATTCTAAATATGTTTGATTTGTATGTGGAGATGATATCTGAAGCCTCTTGAATCAAATCCTGGGCCGCAGCTTTCCGCTTCCGGGATGGAGGTTGGTGATGAGGTACATCAGGTTCATCATCAAATCCTTTCCATTCTTCATCAGTGTCAGATGACATATTCTATAATACCGTTTAACTAGTTTGAATATCAGCTATCACGGAATCAAGCGGTTTTTTATTATGTTTTTGTTGCACCGACCGGGCTAACAGAAAATTAATTATGTTAAGAAATTTAAGGTTTAGGAAGTTTGGTAAAGCCGGCTTTCTCGAGGACAGAAGAACTTGGGTTTTTCCTTCTAATGCCAACTTTCAAAGATCCCTGTCTATGTCCTTCTTTAGGCTTGCCAATACCGGCAGGAGAAAGGCACGCGGTGAGTGTTTCTCTTCCTAAATGGGCCGATGTGGTTGGCTACGAAGAGGGCGAAGATCGTGTGGTGAAAGCCATGCAAACGGGCTACCCCAGATTTCGAATTCATGACGATGTTGCGCAGCTGGCCTCATTAATGGAGCGCAAGTATGGGAAGCCCGGTGAAAAGTGTCTGATTTTCAGATCCGCCAAAATTGGTCAGGATTGTAAAGAGTTTATCGAGAAATACGATCCTGATCACGCTAAATCTGTGCGATTTGTCCAGATCGTAGTACCAGCCTTGTCTTCCATGCAAGGGAGCACACCAGAAAAAATTTGTGCGTTATTTTTTCAGCTAGAGGCTTTTCCGACCGCTAAAGCCTACTGGCAACATTCTGGCAACATTATCTCGTCTAGGTTTGCTGAATACTGCTACAAAGCTTTTACTCTCAAAACCCAACGAGACGATCCAGTGATCGGAGTTCACCGTCAATATGCTAGAGAAACCACCCCCACAGGTTTACCTCGATATTCCGAAGATCTAGAGGTGGGTAGCTATGTACAAGAACGATTCGGGCGGACGCTGAACTTCTCGGCCGCTCCAAAGGCCAAACTGGCATTGAGACGACGAATTGCCGGTACGATTTTGGATGGAGCTAGTACTCCTACTGGGTTGTCTGATGAGATAGAAAGCCGAACCCAGAAAAGTGTTCGACAGCCTGAACTGACTGAGAATGATGTGTATCTATACCCGAGTGGTATGAGTGCAATATACAATGCCCATAAATTACTTCGATCGTTGGTTCATTCTGATCTTAAAAGTATATGCTATGGTTTTGCATATACAGACACGCCGAAAATTTTGGAAAAGTTTGGAGCGGGGCTAGTTTTTTACGGTCATGGCAACAAGCAAGAGCTCGATGAGCTTGAAAGCCGTCTCGAGGCCGGAGAAAGATTTCTCGGACTTTTTTGTGAGTTTCCATCTAATCCCTTTTTACGGTCTCCTGATCTGGACCGAATTCGAGCCCTGGCCACTAAATATGAGTTTGCAATTGTGATAGACGAAACTGTGGGTAACTTTGCTAATGTTCATCTTCATAATCATGCTGATATCCTGTGTTCTAGCCTGACCAAAGTATTCTCCGGAGACAGCAACGTCATGGCAGGCTCACTAATTCTCAATTCTACCGGACCGATGTACAAAAAGCTGAAAGCCAAGCTAGAGGAAGAATACGAAGATGTGTTCTGGGCGGAAGATGCATTGATCTTGGAACGAAACTCACGATCCTTTTTGGTTCGGTCAAAAACTATAAATCAAACTACGGAAGCTTTGTGCGAATATTTAAAGGATAAGCCACACATTGTTAAATTGTACTATCCTAAATATTGTGAAACCCGAGCCAACTATGATCGTCGTATCACAGAAACTGGAGGTTATGGCGGTCTCTTCACCCTGATCTTCGACACCGAATCTAATGCTATGAAATTCTACGACAATCTTGACATCTGCAAAGGCCCGAGTCTTGGAACAAACTTTACTCTCACATGTCCGTATGCGATTCTGGCCCATTATTCCGAGCTGGATTGGGTGGAACAGTATGGACTGGTTCGTGCCTGTGTAAGAGTATCTGTGGGCTTGGAATCTGTAGAGACATTGCTTCGGGTCTTTCAAAAAGCACTTGATTCTATCGACTCTGAGTAACTTTCTTTAGGGTTATATTTATGTTTTACGTTATTTATTCTAGTTTGTGAACTATGTAATTTCCCCCTCCGTAAATGCTGCTGCTCGTCCTTCATATTCACAGAAACTTTATTTCTTACTTAACTTTCTCTTCGTAATACCAAATACTCCTCCTGCATTACTCCTTATCTCGCTACCTTTCCCGAATAATTGTGCTTAAAATCATTGAAGGGAACGATTCCCTTTGTATCGGGTCCTGCTGTTTCCTTAAATGGGCCTTGTGATCATCGATTTAGTGTCTGAAATTGTGTTCGATAGCCTATTGTCTAGCGCGTTCTGATAAATCATGATCTCAAGTAAACGACAAGCATCCGACTCTGCTTTACATGATGGAAACCATAAAATACCTCGAATAGACTCCAATTTTGAACCTATTTCTCCTGGATTATCAACTGAAACCAATCTAGATGTCTCAAGTGCTACTAGTAATACCAGTTTGATGGCTTCTCCCTCATTGGACCAGCCTGTTGCTTCGGGCCCGGTGCCTGGCACCGTTGAATCCATAGAGCTAATAAATTTTATGTGTCATTCTCATCTTCTAGTTCCTCTAGGGCCTGCAGTTAATTTTATTGTGGGTCACAATGGCTCGGGGAAGAGTGCTGTTCTCACCGCATTAATTGTTTGTTTAGGGGGTAAGGCTTCGGCCACTAATCGAGCGTCCAACTTGAAAAGTTTGATTCAAAGTGGCAAAAATCGAGCCAGGGTCATCATCAATTTACATAATACTGGCCCAGCTGCTTATAAACCAGATATTTACGGATCGATCATCACTATTGAACGTCGATTTGATATCAAAGGGTCTACTCAATTTTTGATCAAAACAGGAGGCAAACTAGTTAACTTGACTCGCGATGAGCTGGATACTATAGTTGATCAATTTAACATCATGGCTGATAACAGCATGGTAATTATGAATCAAGATACTGCTCGATCATTTATTGCTGGCTCAACTAATCAGGAGAAGTATCGACTGTTTATGCGTGGTTTGGCTTTATCTGATCTCCAAAATGAACTGACTACTCTCAAGTCGATTATTACCCGTACAACTGACGATCTGGCTCGTAAAAGAGAAGAACTGGCCAAACAAGAATCCGAAGTATCCTTATTACATGATCGAATTCAACGTTCAGGGGCTCAGATTGATATGCAACGCCAAATGCGCTACCTCACGAAGTTACAAATTTGGAAAAACGCTGTCCTAAAGCAGGAAGATGTATCCAAGCGCAAAGAAGCTCTAGCTACAGATGAACTCAAGTATAAGAAGTTTGTCGACGGCATGTCTACTGTGCTTTGCCGTCTTGATGCTGCTCGTGCCAAATTATTGGACGCTGAAAAGGACCTTGAACAAAAGACTTCGGTTTTAGAAGATCAGAATGCAGAACTGATAGGTTTTCGGAATGCTTTCAGCGCCATTAAGACAGAAATGCAAAGTATATTGAAAGATATAGAAATTAATAAGAGTGACCTTTCCGATGTGAATCGACGTCTTCAGGAAAATCAAGCGAGCATTCGAGAATTACTCTCCATAGAGACCAAACTTGATGATTTTAGTACAAGGAAAAGCGATCTAGAATCTGAATTGGAGGATATTCATCAGAAAACCCCGGTGATTGAAGATCAGTTGGATTCGATTAAGGATACTATTTCACGAATACAGAAAGATTTGGAAAAACTTCGAGATGAACAAAAACAAGCTGGCTCCGAGGTAGTCAAGGCCCAATCTCAGCTTGCCCAGCTCAAAAATAAATCCGACAGAATGGGTCTTAAATTTTCTGAAGATGTCCTTCAACTACAGCGGGCAATTCGGTCAGCGCCTTCTGGAACCTTTAAATATACCCCTATAGGGCCAGTTGGTGAGCATATTGCCCTGGACCCATCCTTTAGCAGATGGTACAATGTTGCTACTTCGGTGTTAGGAAAGCAGGTTCTCACCAGTTTTCTTTGCAGAACAAAAGAAGATAAGTTTGCTCTTGACAGACTTATTCGCACCAAAAGAATTCGTGGTATTAGTACTGTATATCGGGCAGACGACAACTACAATTTTCCCTTGGGAAGGTTTAAGGACTATCCTACATTGTTACAGATATTGAAAATAGATGATGAGTATGTTAAACGATACATAATCGATACTGTTTCTGCCAATACAATCCTTCTTGTTAATGATACATCCGATGCATCAGATATTTTTGCCTCAAGCCAACAGATACCCCCTCATGTAACTGCTGCTTTAGTTCAAGTCAGTGCAAATGAAAAAAGAAAAGAAGACAATACAGTTGGTCAAAGATTCACTGGAGGTTCACGGGGCATGTCTAGCATTCCTATATCTTACGTCAGTGGTGGGAATGCTCTATTCAATGTTGATCGTGGAACACTAATTACAGATGCGGAGTCCAAGCTGGCTAATCAAACCAGTATGATGCGATCTATTCAAGAACGATATCAAAATAAACGAGACGAGCTGATTAGTGTGCAAAAGGAGAAAAGTGAAATTGAAGGTCAGCTGAAAGATTTGAATGCGAGACGTCGCGTGGCCAAAACAGAACTGGCAGAGATTGAAAAAGAATTAGAGAGAGGAAAGGATTCGTTTCTGATGGCAGAACTGAACTCGACCGGTGAAACACTTGCCAAAGAAAAAGATCGGCTGTTAAAATTGGCCGAATCGCTGGAAAACCAGCGCGTCGAAGTGCAAAGCAAGCTCGATGAGGCCGAAAAAGAAGTTGAAGAGCAGTCTAAAGTTATAAGGGAGATCAATCAGAATATTGAATCCACTCAAAAATATGTGGACAACAAACGAGATTCGGTTTGGCGATATCAGGAGAAGTACAATGAGCTAACTTCCCGTCGTGAACAAGTAGAGGGATCCATAGATGCGAGCAAGACAGAATTATCTAAAGCAGAAGCAGAAGCAGAAGAGGCATACGAGGTAGCGATTAACGTCTGTGAGCCAATGGAAGTTCCAGAGAAATTTCGGCCCGAAGGAGCAATAGAAGCCGTTCTGGCTGAGCTGGAGCAGGAAGCCGAAGCTTATGCTGCGGAAGTAGGTATTCCAATTGACGAGCTAATGGCAACATATGATCGCAAGTCCAAGCAATTAGAGACATCTAGAGAAGTTCTTGATCGCTGGGAGGGACTATTAGGATCATTACAGAGTACATTGTCAGAGAGGCAGTTGTTCTACGAGCAGAAGAGCACACAAGTAATCGTACGTGCTCGCGAATCGTTTGCGAACTGTTTAGAACAGCGGGGGTACTCTGGAAACTTGATAGTGGACAAGGATCGTGAGCAGTTGGTTATCAATGTGGACACTCGAGATTCCGAGACGACTACAAATAAGAACAGCGGCAGCAAAAGCGGCAACAACAGCAACACCAAGACACTAAGCGGAGGAGAGCGATCGTTCAGTCAGATCTGCTTGATCCTTGCGCTCTGGGAAGCCATGGCTACTCCTATTCGCGCTTTAGACGAGTTTGATGTTTTTATGGATGCAGTGAATCGCCGAATCGGTATGAACTTGATGATGGAGGCAGCTGTGTCGATGTCTGATGACGGTGCACCGGTACAAACCATCTTCATCACCCCGCAAAACATGGGCCATGTAACTGCAGGACCCGGCGTCGACATCTTCCAAATGCCAGACCCAAGAGCTTAATTAGGATATTACTATAGATTATGTTATCTTTGACATTTTATTTCTTATTTTTTTTTTTTTTTTTTTTTTTTTTTTTGGAAAAAAAGGATAGAAATTTTCTAAAAATTTAGCACTAGCACTATCACCACCAACATATGGTCTGGAGCAGCTGCTGCTCTCGACGTCTCTTTTCCCGCTGCTATGGTTACAAGACAATCACCCCTAGAAACAACCCCCCTCCCCATTTTAGCGTCACATAGTTCTTCTTTCCACTACTCACTACTGCCAAAAAGTCTGCTATACACACTTAAAACCACAATTAAAGTCACTAATATTATATATATATTTATACAAAGATAGATATATCTTAATGTCATCTGACTGGAAAGCAAACCTAAACCTGCCGGTTCGGGACTTACGCCCACAAACTAAAGATGTGACGGCCACCAAAGGCACTGATTTCGAAGACTATTTTCTGAAGCGGGAATTGCTCATGGGAATATTTGAGGCGGGTTTTGAGAAGCCGTCCCCTGTGCAAGAAGAAGCCATTCCGATTGTGCTGGCCGGGCGAGATGTGATTGCCCGGGCCAAGAATGGTACTGGCAAGACTGCCGCTTTTCTTATTCCTACGTTGGAGAAAGTTGATCCGAAAATTGACGCTATCCAAGCCCTGATTTTGGTTCCTACTCGTGAATTGGCGTTGCAGACTGCCAATGTCTGCAAAACTCTGGGCAAACACCTGGAAGGGCTCCAGGTGATGTCATCTTTTGGTGGTACCAATCTCGTCGAAGATATTGTTCGTCTGAATGATCCGGTTCATGTCATTGTGGCTACTCCCGGCCGTGTCTTGGACCTGGCCAGCAGAGATGTGGCTAAACTGGATCAGTGCAAGACTTTTGTTATGGACGAGGCCGATAAGCTCTTGGCCCAAGAATTCACCAAGACCATTGAGAAGCTGCTGGCATTTTTGCCGAAAGACCGCCAGATGCTACTTTTCTCGGCCACATTTCCATTGAGTGTGAAACACTTTATGGACAAGCATCTGGATAAGCCTTATGAAATCAATCTTATGGAGGAACTGACTCTGGAAGGCATTACCCAGTACTACGCTTTTGTGGAAGAACGGCAGAAACTGCACTGTCTCCACACCCTGTTGGCAAAACTGCAAGTAAATCAGTGTATTGTATTCTGTAATTCCGCGAAACGCGTTGAACTGCTGGCTAAGAAACTGACCGAGCTAGGATACTCGACTTTTTTTCTCCATTCACGGATGCCCCAGAAAGATCGCAACCGCGTGTTTCATGATTTTCGCAATGGCTTGGCCCGTAACTTGGTTTGCTCCGATCTTTTCACCCGCGGTATCGACATTCAAGCCGTAAATGTCGTGATTAACTTTGATTTCCCTAAGAGTGCCGAAACCTATTTGCACCGTATTGGTCGATCAGGTCGCTTTGGACACCGCGGACTGGCTATCGACCTAATATCCTGGGAAGACCGTTTTGCTTTGTATCAAATTGAACAAGAATTAGGCACCGAGATCTTACCAATCCCCCAGCAGATAGACTCTGCCCTCTATGCCTATGAGAACCCCGATGCTATTCCTCGCCCTCAATTCGAGCTGGCAAGCAGCACAGCCAATGCCCATACCTCCTACCGCAAACAGCACGATAAACGGTCACCAAATCACGGAAACCAGTCCGCTCCTGCTCCTGCCCCTGCTCCTGCCCCTTCCAACACGAATAATAATTCTGACCATCGTATTCGGCCTGTTGCTCAACAGAGCTTTCGATCCTAGACTATCGGATACTCGGCTTATCTTTTCTTTTTAAGAAGGCACGACTATCACAACTAACATTGCTTCAACGTTTAATTTTGCTTCTTATTATAACTTATATGGTCTGAATTGATTTCTCTTTTCTCTTTTCTCTTTTCTCTTTTCTCTTTTCTCTTTTCTCTTTCCTCCTTTTTCCTTTTTCTCTTTTACTTGTTTTTTGGTGATTGATCTTGTACAGATTATGAATGGTAATATTGGTTGAGCAAAAATGGGTGAACTACTACTGATCGACGACCTCAGTTTATAGCTACCACTCTCCTCCTTTTTTTTAAATTTTTCTTTTTTTTTTTTTTTTTTTTTTTTTTTTTTTTTTTTTTTTTTTTTTTTTTTTTTTTTTTT
>JAJMFE010000084.1:0-13558 GCA_030574555.1 Tortispora phaffii | reverse complement strand
TTTCCATCGCAAAACTCGATTACCTTAATTAAAGTTTCCTTCTTTAGTAGTTTTCCATCGTTCTGCCTTACGTTGTGTAATCCATATGCCAGAACCTGTAAATGATTGGTACACTATTACTGCATCAGCAGTGGCTTCGGTGATCGAAGTAGCAATGACTTATCCATTGGATTATTATAAAACCGTAGAGCAACTTGCGCCACGGTATGAGATCGAAACCAAAACCTCGAAATCGGAGCCACGTTTGAAGGCCAATGCCGATCCTTCAGGAGGTTCTAAAGTATATGCAAAGATTAAAACAATCACTAATGCAGAACCAGGTCCGCTTGGCAAAGGATGGTATCGTGGGTTAGGTCCGGTGATGGCAGGAACTGCAGTTAAATCATTGGCTCGATTCTCTGTGTACACATATTTTATGGACCAGAACTGGTCTATCGATCGACCAGCCCAGATGCTGCTAGCTTCAATGAGTGCAGGGTTGGTGGAAACAGTTCTGATGGTGCCTTTTGAGAATATCAAGGTCGGCTCGATGGAACAACAGGCGTTTAAAGACCCCCGCCTAACCACCGCCCAGTTGATCTCCCGGCGAGGTTTTCGAGGAATGATGCAGGGCTGGGCCCCGACCTTTTTCCGCCAGGTTTCCAACTCTGCGGTGCGGTTTACTATCTTCAATGCGGCCATGCATCTGTCGGATGGATCCAGTACCAACGCCGTGGCCCTTCATGTAGGATCCACGTTGCTGGCAGCAGCTGCTGTCGTGATTGTTACTCAGCCCGTAGATGTGATTAAAACTCGCATGCAAACCAGTACGGCTCCTATTTGGTACAGAGGCAGCAGTTTGCGGGCCGCCTATACGGTGTTTCAGTTTTCAGATCGCCCATGGAAGGTAATGTGGTCTGGCTGGCTGCCTCGATTCTGGCGGATAACCATCCAAGGATTAACCATCTCGTTGCTTTATAATGCCTTTGATCGACATCGGGCCAAACTGCGTGCTGTGCCGAGTTCTCGCGATCAAAAACCGACCATCCTGACTGAATAGCCAGTCTCAGTGGCCCTCGTTTTCATTATTCTTTAAAGTATTGCGGACATCAGATGCTCCTATTTTGTTTTTTTCTTCAATTTTTATCTCTTTGTTTCGCTTACTATTCTACGGCTAATCTTTAACTGATGTGCTTTATATGAATTGGCAGACAACCTATATATTTTTCAACGACTATTGATTGTCATGACGACACAGTTGGAAACTTCGACGACTTCTTTTTCTACTTATAAGGCGTCAGTGTTTGTCATGTAATAGTAAACAGACGTTTGGCGTTTATATATTACTCTACCCTTTTGCTTTAATCTTTTGTCTCCTCATCAAACAAAGATCTCACTTAATGGCAAAATTAAGCTTCTTGAGTATAAGGTTACAGATGCGAATACCATTCAGGATTTGGGACTGTCTAATTAGGTTGAATCGGGCGTTGCAGGGAGATAACCATTTAGCTTCTTACTTTCCCCCCTCTACGAGAATTCCGTGGCTAAAATATTATTCAACACACAGTTTGAGACTATTCCTGAATTTTCTTCTTATCTACTCAAAAGCGGGGTTTTCCTTTGAATTCTGGCTCTTTTTTTTTAATTGATTATCCTTCATTTAAAGCTCTATTTCAACTCATCTGATAGCATTTACATTTCAGTCCCTGCTCCCCCTCTGCCTTACTTTATCCGGTATTTGACATTGCACTTTAACTCTTGCAAAGTCACTTTACTACCGAAAAACCAAAGACAGATTACCGGTTATTGTGATATAATTTGCACTTAATTGGATTTTGCTTATTCTTTTTATATATTTTACATATATAGCTACATTCTTGTACTTTATCACCTGAAACGACGGCGCAACCAATTATTTCTGCACGCGTGGTGATATATCTCGGGATTGGATTGGCTTTATACAGTATGAGCACTAAAAGATCCCGAATCTCTCTGATTTTTGGAATTGTATTTGCTCTAGCCTTTGTATTTGTTCTCGCGAATCGAAACCGCGACACTCGCAGCTTCCTTGATATTCTGGCCAACTCGGCTGAAGAACCCCTTTCTAAAGAAGCAGACGGCGCATCCTTAGTTACAGATCCCGGCATGCCTTTTGACGCCGCCAAAGAATTCAAGGCCATTATTGACCTGGCCCCTGTTGTGATTTTCTCTAAATCCTACTGCCCTTATTGTCGCGCCACTAAGCAACTATTGCTGTCCACCTATGACATTTATCCTCCCCCGGTAGTTGTGGAGTTAGACAAGCATCCCCATGGATCACTTCTTCATACTTATGTCGGCTCGAAAACCAACCGGTTGACCGTACCCAACGTCATGATCAATGGAGTTTCTCGAGGCGGAAACGACGATATGCAAGCCTATCACCAAAATGGCCAACTCATCGCCAATTTCCTTCAGTGGTCGAATAAGAAGATTCAAATTCGGCTGAATTCAGGGTCCTCTGATGGAGTGCAAGAGGTCGACCCAGCTCCTGAGGAGCCGAACTCTGGCCGGAACCCAGTGCAAGACTTCACAGGTAAGAAACTCTGATTCTGGGCCAGGTCTTTGTGATGTAAGTGCTGGATGGAGTGTCATATAACCGTAGCTTGAACTCGTATATCGCAAGTATTGAAATTATTTCTATATCATTCACATACTACGTCTATCTCTAGTACTTAATCTATCTAAGTGACTAATTAACAGATTTATTGCTAGATTTTTTTACTTTTTGGCTCCAATTATTGCTGCTACAAAAGAAAAGAAAAGCGATACCAGCCGCGCAGTATTTTGAGGCTGATATTATCAGTTAGTCCAATTGACCAACAAACTGTTGAACCCAAAAGCTCTCCTATAATTATAAAGTACAGTAAATACTCTCCCCTCACTAAAAACTAAAACAAACTTATTTTTCTTTATTTTTAATATATCAGTGCGACATTAAATCTCCCAATATTTCGGACTATATCTTGCGACATTTAAAATATCTCGCTTCGACAATAAGAATGTATTAGCCGGTGGTATTAGCTTTAAGGTTTATAAACTCTTTTTTTTATAAAAAAAAACAAAACTCAAATTCCGCCTCATTGCGATACTTTATCGCGAGCGGAGGAACAAAAATATAAGGCACCGTTTACGGGACAATAACAAAAAAAGGGGAAATAATGCAATTCCACATGAGACCCCGCAATACTTTTTAGCTCCATTCTAGTTGTTAGAACTTAAAATACACCATTGAAATATCTCACTATCTTCAAAACCTACGAAGATAAATAAAATAGACTTGAGTATGAGAAGTCTTGGCATTAAATCTCACCACGATGCCTAATGTTCTCCTTCTCTTATTTTTTCATTTATACTGTTATCCACTTCATCCCATTGTCCAAACAAACCAAAAAGATGACGATAACGGGATCAGTTTGGAGTTCCTGTAGTATTTATTATCACGAGATTTTGCGGGAGTTCTGGTAAAAGCCGTATATTCAGCGAGCCAATCGGCTCTGGGGGTTTTCTATATTTTTTTTTCTGTCGGTTCTGTACGGCCAGCGGCCTGATTTGACCTACCATAGCAGAAAGAATTTAGACTTTTTGAGGACACTGGCGTATGATACCATTTGCTACACGCTAAAATGTCCGTCAACTCTAATATGTCATTGGTATCGGACCTTCCGTGATCAAGCAGACGAGTTGCTATTGCAATTAAAGAACAACAACTCAATTAGCCTATAATTACATTAAACCTTAATATCAAATTACTACCAGCCCCATCTCCACCGATATTTGTACACACTGGTTTCCCCGTCTTTATTAGTCGATATTTTCTTCGATTCTAGTGCTATATTTTTTTTTATTGCTTGTCAAATAAATTGTTTGCTTGATATTAAGACTCTCCCACTTCTGTAAATCTTTGATTAGACTACGCCGAATGTTGGGGCTCGCTTCCTCATCACACGAGCTAAACCTTATGTAGTTGCCATAACCTTATTTAACATGTCACTTGCACCCCAGGATTTTATGCCAGAACATCAGAAGAGTATATATTAAGGGCTCATCATATGAGGTACCTCACTTGGTAAAAGAGGTCCTCCTTTATCTTTTGGTAGTTTAGCACTTAACTAACTACCTTAAGAGAGGTCCTTGACACAGAGCAACAACTCTCTCACTCACCCTTTTTAATATTTCTACTTACTCAACCATCACCCTCTCCTTAGTGTACCTCAAAAAAATTTTATTACGATGAGCCAGGAGAGCGATACCAAAGATCAGCAGATCCAAGCTCAGGAAGCTGTACCTCTATATACCGATGTTGGGTCTATTAAGTCTTTAAGTTTAACTGAAACGAACTTGCCAACTCATTGCGAGATTGATGATCTTAGCAAGCCGCTGCCTACAGAAGAAGAGTTGAATACTCTTCGTCGGATTAGAGACAAAATTCCTGCGTCTGCCTACATTGTGGCTGTAGTAGAGCTCTGCGAGCGATTCACGTACTATGGTGTGTCTGGTCCATTCCAGAATTATATCCAGAACAGTCCAGGCGGCTCCGTCCCCGGTAAAATTGGTGCTGGCCAAAGTACGGCGACGGCTCTGGCTTATTTCTTCTTGTTCTGGAGTTATGCGACTCCTATTGGTGGTGGTATTCTTGGTGACCAGTTCTGGGGTCGGTATAAGACCATTTTTATTGCGTCAATAGTGTACGTAGTTGGTTTATTGATTATTCTCTTTACATCTCTTCCCTCGGTTAGCGCTGATGGTTCTCTTGGAGGCCTGGTGGCCGGTATGATCTTGTTGGGCATTGGTGCCGGTGGTATCAAATCTAACGTGTCTCCTCTGATTGCTGAGCAATATACTCGCACTTCTCCTTATGTAAAGACCTTGAAATCCGGTGAACGGGTGGTCGTTGATCCTATTCTCACCACAGAGCTCATTTTCCAGATCTTCTATTTTTGTATTAATATCGGTGCGTTGGCCCCAATTGCTACCACTCAGTTGGAACACCGGGTGGGCTTCTGGGCCGCTTTCTTATTGCCCGCTGCGACTTTCTCCTTTGCCTTTGCCGCCTTGGCCTTTGGCCGGACTCGACTGGTCCTCCGCAAGCCTACGGGCTCGGTTATTCCCCGTGCAATGCGTATCATGTTTATTGCTATGCGTAATAAGTTCAGCCTGGAAGCTGCACGTCCCGAACTGCATCCTGAGAAAAACTATCCTTGGAACGACGTCTTCATCGATGAGATCCGTCGTACCTTGGTCGCTTGTAAAGTCTTTCTGTTGATGCCGCTCTGGACTTTGATGTATGGTCAGATGTCTTCCAACTTCGTGTCCCAGGCTGGTCAGATGGTGTTAGACGGGATCCCTAACGATGTCATGTCCTGCTTCGATTCTATCTCCATTCTAATTTTCGTGCCATTCACTGCTGGTGTTCTGTTCCCTGGCTTGCGAAAGATCGGCTTGGAATTACGTCCCATGACGCGTATCACCATTGGATTCTTGATGATGGCCTGCAGTATGGGTTATGCTGCCATTGTTCAGCATCTTATCTACAATGCTGGGCCCTGTTATGGAAGTCCTTTGGAGTGCCCTGCGTCTGAGAACGGCACCATCCCCAATGACATTTACGTCATGGTTCAGGTTCCAGCCTATGTGTTCTTGGCTTTGTCGGAGATCTTTGCCTATGTGACTGGTTTGGAGTATGCGTACACCAAGGCCCCTCGCAGCATGAAGTCGTTCATCATGGCGTTGTACTTGCTTACCAATGCCGTGGGTGCTGCGCTGGGCATTGCACTGTCGCCTGCCTCCGGAAACCCTGCCGTTATGTGGCAGTACGTGGGCTTGAGTGTGACTGCAGGAGTGACTTCTGTGGTGTTCTGGTTTTTGTTCCATCATCTTAATAAGGAAGAAGACCAGATGGCTGCTTTGGATGCGGTCGCGGCCGAGATCGATATGGGTCTTCATGCTGCTGCTCTGCCCGAGATGCATCATGATCACAAATTCACAGACGTCGCGGATACCAAACGGGCTAGCGAGGCAAATGATGTGGAAAATATTAGCGACCGTGTTTAATGTTTGGGGGAAAAATGAATGATATGCATATTACATTAAAGGTGTGTAGAGAGTAGTGATAAAGGTAAAGAGAAAGAGAAGAAGAGAAGAAGAAGCCAGGATCGGAGAAATCGAGTTTAAGAAGGATAGATATAATTAAGGGAGATAGATGTCGTGCCGGTTCTGTCAGATATTGAATAACAGAGTTGTACTTGTTATCCTGTACTTGTGGTATTGACCAGAAATGGGGTTTTTTAATCCTATTTTTCCTTTTAATTTTATTTTTTCGTTTTCTTTTTTTTTGTATATCTTACCACATTGGTGTGCCAGGCCGGCTGCGTGGAGTAGCAGTGCGAGAGTCGACCAAACTTGGGCGGTTGGGTGCACGGCGTCGAGAGGCCCCGAATCGAGCGGATTCACGACGAAGACGTCGAATATTTCTTTCTCGTTCCAGTTCTCTTCGTTCGATTTCATCTTTGCTTAATGTTTCCACGACCGGAGCCCAGTCTGCACCCAGGACATCGGAGTCCATCCGCCAGCCAGCTTTGGCGCCATACGCTGCTTGGTTATCGTTTGCTGCCAACACAGCAGCTTCGCCGGAGACAAAGTCTTTCTTTAACCGCAACAAGTTTTCATGGACCGCATGAGCAATAGCCGGATAGAACTCTGAGCTGAGAGATAGGTCGTTACAAATGGTGCGGGCAAACTCCTCTGGCTGGAGTTGGTCCTGGGCAAGATCCCATTCGAACTTGTCTTCGAAGAGGTGCTGCGACAAGTGCAATGAGACATTCACGGTGACTACAGCTTCTGCGCTGTCTGTTTCAGCGGCGGCAGCTGCTTGCACTGCGGCCGTGTCGATTCCGGCAACCGCAGAGTACTCTTCAAGCTGGGTCTTGATCGAGGCTGCGATCTGTGCAACAAACTGGTTGGGCAGGTCCATTTCCACACACATGATCTGAGCAAACCGTTCGGGAGTGATCTGGTTTTCGTATAGATTCCAACAGAAAAAGTCGTTGATCCGAATATTGTCTTGTTCGATGTTGAGGCGGATAGGAATCAATACTTCCGGGATAGGAGGGATGATGCCGGTGACTGCAAACGCATTGGCGGTGGGGGCTCGTTTTGGGCGGATTTCCACTGTGACAGGCGGGGTGCCTTCGGGTTGCTCGGTGTCGGAGTCGAAATCGTCCAAATATTGGCGGCGAGATCGCGCTGGACCGACTTGAACAGATAACAACGACGTAGCATTGGTTCTAAGCCGGCTGGGATATGTCGTCATGCATGCCTGTGCCGATTGAATAGTAGACATGACTAAGGATAGTAAAAAAAGAACAAAAAAGAAAAGGAAAAAGAAAAAAGAGTAAATGTAAAAGTACAAAAAACAGTAGTAAAAGTAGTTACTTAGTAGTAGAGTAGAAGGGAGGGAATTAGGTTGGGAGAGAGAAAGAGATTAAAGAGACGTATTACATCTGTGTGGGAAAAATATCGCATATCCATCCGCTTGTCGCGCATATCGGAAAAAAAAAACTAGCTGAAATAAAAGCAATCTGTTTTGATTTACAAATATAAAAATAAAGTAGTAAATTATCAGTAAAATAGACAACAAACGGTTGTATAACCACAACCAAATCTTTCTATGTAAATTTGTAAAGGAGAGACCCCCTTTGGGATCGACTGAAGACCATTAGTGCCAATAAACAGACGGTGGGATTTAATTCAGACGAGCCACATGATGGTCAAACAGTTTCTTGGCGTCGGTCCAGACCCGAGCAGTAGTTCTTTCAGGCAATTGCAGCAGAGACGGCAGCAGGGCATGAGAGAAGGCCTCTGAAGCCTCGCGCGGAAGCAGAGTCGGAAGATGATCGATCGAGCATACCGACAAGTAAGGAGGACCGTTGGTCGGCACCTCCACCGTAGGCTCTGGGAAAGTAGTGGCAACCGTGTACACAGGAATCGGGTTATGCGGGTTGGTGGTGTCGGCCGAGACATCGACAATGACACTGAGGTTACGGCCAGGCTCGTTCAGAGTGTCGTAGGTCACAAACGGCGGGATGGGCGAGGACAAGTAGATGCAGTTGACAAACACGTCCGCCTCCACGATCTCACGGAACGGTCCACCTTTAGCGGTCTCGGCCATATCCCAGCGCACAATATTGGCGTCGTCCAGCCCGGCTTTCTTGCACAGATCGACTGCACCCGAGCCACAGCGACCCAGCGCCCCGATCACCAACACGCGCGGCTGGCGACCCTTGGCAGCCACCGCCGGTTCCAGTTGTGCCTTCACTGTCTCGATCATGGCGGCCTCGGTCTCAAACGGCTCCACGGGCCCCAACGGTTTGCCCTGTTGCTGGCTGGCCCAGGCCATGAGCCCAATGGCCGCCCCAGCAAATCCTGCGTGGTAGCCAAACGCCGCTACCCGTCGGCCGTTCTCGTCCTGCAGGAACTCCAGGTCGTACAATGTACCGTTTCCCTTGGGAAACCGCGAAAGAACGTCTTTCCATCCGGCCTGGTCCTTGTAGCAATGGGCAAATTGGATGTGTTCATGCACCAGCGGGAACTCTTCTTCCTCGAGTTCCTTCAACCCAATGATAATGCGATCTTTCGGAGCGTTTTTCCAGCTTCCAGTCGGTACCAGTTCGGCGCCTGCCGCCTCGAACTCCTCGTCCGCAAAAATGCTTTGCGGCGACCGTTCCACATACACCTTGAAGCCGTGTTCAATCAAGGCCTTGGTGGTTGATGGAGTCAATGCGCTGCGGTGTTCTAATGGTTTGGTTTCAGCCCGTAAATGTAGTGTGACAGACATGGCTGGATTTTTGTTTTTTCGTTCTTTCTTTTTTTGGTCTTGGAGTGAAAGATAGCGAGAAATTATCTAGAGTTAATAATTAGGTTGCCTAATCGGGAAGGTGTGATGAGTCAGGCCTGTATGACACCAACACTTTCAGTAAACCTAGCAGAACTATTCTACTACTGTTTAATTGTCATATATTATCATTAGCTATGCATATAAAGAAGTCTTTGTTGGTGTTGTTGGTGTTGGCGGCCTAGCTGTGTAGAGCCGGAGTGGTTTCTCTAGGCAGCTCTTCATCGGTACCAGAGTAAATACCCTCCTCGTTCTCATCCTCATCTTCATCTTCATCTTCTTCATCTTGATCTTCTTCGTCCATTTCAGAAGCATCCGACTCGTCTAATTCTGAGTCTAGAGAATCTATATCCGACAACTCGGGAATGGGCTCCCGCCAGTAGTTGACATCGGTGTAGGCTTCCCCGCCAAACATTCCTTGGGTAACGGGAGGGAAGAATTGGTCGACAAGATCGTTGAGGTACACGTAAGAAGAGCGATAGCCCGCCAGTTCCAGCAGCTCCATATGGACTTCGCCGTTGGAGTTGATGGTGAAGATGCGGGAAGACGGCACGCCAGTAGAGCGGTAGGAAAGAGCGTCGGTGATGCGGTTGCCGAAGCCGGCGTAGAACGGAGTGACCGCCGGGTCGTCGGTAAAGAGCGCTTTGATGTCGCGCAAAGTCGCCATTTTGAACACCTCTGGTTTGCGGTAGATAACCTCGCGCCGGAGAGCTGTGATGGTACGGTCGGGCGAGAGAATAACTGGGCCCTCAGGCAGCCGGTAGCCGCCAGGCTGTAAAATGCCGTCCAGGTAGGCACGGGTGCTGTAGGCCTGGCCGATGGAGCGCGAAGTGAGGTAGATCAGCTTGTAGCCGTTGGCGGCAATATCTGAAAAAAGCTTGGCGACGCCGGAATGGGTCCAGTCGCGGCCGAGCAGGGTCAGCACATGGCCCAGGGCGTCCGACTTGGTGATAGTGCCGTCAATGTCGGAGATCACAATTTTCTCTGATCCGGACCAGTAGTAAATGCGGGCGTTGCAGACGGCGCGACCTTTGTTGACAGAGAAGGTGACCTCGTTGCTGCCGCGCCGCAGGTTCAACGATTTCAGCTGGTCGCTGGTGAGCCGGAGGGTTTTGACAAAGTACCTCTCGGAAGACTCATCACCGGAATCGTGTCCGGTCACAAGTTCCGAGTCACTGACCGAGCCGGACCGGTGGTGGCCCACAAACGGCTCAGAGCCGTACCGATCGTGCTTATAAGATGAAGAAGACGGGTGGTGGTTATGGTGACTATGTTGATCATGTTCTTGATCGTGTTCATGTTCTTGATCGTTGACAGCATCAGCTGCTGATTCTACCGCATGGTCTAATGAAGGGTTGCCGACCAAGATATCCTCGATGCGGGCCGGGGAGGTGTCGTCCAAGACGTCCATGAGGATTTCACGCATGTGCTGCTCGGCGTCGGATGCAGAAGCTTCGTCGAACTTGAACCCTTGTGAATCCAGCATCAGATCACCGGTATCGGTGATGCGGACAGGCAAAGCACGCTGGGCGAATTTGGCAGCAAGCGCTTCGGAACTGCGCAGAATGGCTTCTCGTTCGTGGGGAGCCAGCGGAGGGCCTGGACTGTGTATTGGGCGGCCGCTGCCGCCAAAACTGCCTTCACTACGACTAGGCGATCCATAAACTGGTGTCGTAACGCCGTCCGTCTCTGTGAGGTTGGAGTTCGGTATTGTAGTTGATCCCGCGGTGGAGCTTGATGGTGGTGGATCGACTGTCAGATCACGGTCGGAAGATGTCAGTCCAGACGGTGACGGTGAATGTGATCGGCTAACATTAGCGCTAACATTGGCACTGGAGGCGTCCAAGTTTAGGGTCTCAGGCTCATCGGTGGGCAGTGACACATTGCTAACAGGACTAAACGACGGAGAAACGACTGGAGAAGTCAGTAAATCCCGCGGGACATCAGCATCGGTCTCAAACACAAAAAAGGCCTCGCCTTCATCACCCAGCTTCATCGGCAAATCAACAAACTCGCCATTGATGTGTAGCTCAACCCGTTTCTGGCTAGGGCGGAGGGCCGAGAACTTGCCGAACCGCACGTGGAACGGTGACGAGGCCAGCTCGCCGTTTGGCTGGTCCACTACAATCACATCGATGGCTCCAGTCAGTGTGGCCGGGTTAATTGAATTCCATGTTTTGGAAAACGAGCCAAAGGCTCTGCCCACATATTGCATGCTTCTTTTCTGTGGCTTTTGGTAGGTAAAAGAAGTGCCTTTTCGTTTAGGATCGAGTCTAAATCTATATATAAATATATGAAATGTGTCTCAGCCGCACCCACCACCGCCGCCTTGGGAGGAAGAAATTCCTCCTGTTCTGGTTTTGGTCCCAAAATTAAAAGAAAAAAAATTAAAACTAAAAAATGGCATCTTGCCTTTTTATAAGATTTGGGACTTAAGATCTAATATCTCCAAAGTGTCTTTTGGCACATTCGCCCGAGGATTAAATACCAAGTTTCTTTCGGATAATAATATAATTAGTAACTAAATTTTACCGTTGTGTTATTTCTTGTTGGCTTTGGATTTTTTACTTCAAGCTATAGGTTCAAAAGTAGGAACAGGGCTTCAGATCCGTTTGTTAATTAGTGAAATCTATATCAGATTAGCACATATCTGTGCGCAATATAGCACCAAAACAGTACCAAAATCCAGCACATTCAAGAGCTCAAAAGTGCTAACAAGTTCTAAAAAAAGAAATCATACAAAATAGATCACTCAAAAATTAGCAAAGATTAGCAAAGAATTAATTGGAGATCTTACAATCAACCTTAACAGTGCTCTTTCTGACAGCGCTTCTGGCAATTCTTCTACCAGCTCTTCTGTCTTGCCTTTCTATCCATGCTAGAAACCGTGCTTCTTCTTTTAGCCACCGCTTATCTGCTATATCGTATATACCGTATAACTCTCATTCCCGCTTCCTTGCTTATCCGGTCGTTAGGCATCGATGTTCCTGCTCCTGCAAAATGTACCGTGGACCAGATCCATTGCGATGGTGTTTCTATCCACTGGTCGTCTTCAGAAACCTCTTATGTGTCTCGCAATATCATTCAGGTCAATGGCCACAATGTAGGACAAACTGGCCAATCTGACTCCACCATTTCCATCACCGGCCTCCAGCCTTCCACTCTCTACTCTGTCCGGCTTCTGACTATCAACGTCCGCAATTTCCAATCCGCTTCGAAACCTTTCATCTTTAGAACTTCTCCTCCCTCTGATTCTCACCATGCTAGAAAAGTCACAGCTGCCCGCTCCAATCCGGTCTTGCCACTGGATGCCAGCCTCCGCCCTCCTGATTCCTCCGCTATTTCTCTGGCTTCTCGCTCACGATCCTCCACCGTGGTTTCTCGCAAATCTGCCAAACTGAAACCGACAGTCCCTCCCTCTCATATGCCTCCTCCTTCTTCTTCTTCGTCTTCTTCTCTTCCATCTTCCTCTCTTACTCCTTCTACTCCTGCGACTACTACTGCTGCTCCTCCTCCTCCTTCTTCTTCTTCTTCTCCTCCTCCTCCACCACCTCCTCCTTCTTCCTCCTCTGCTTCCTCTTCTCAATATAGCATAGAAGCACTGATCCAGGAACTCGAACAGACTCGGTTGGAAATTGACTCTCTTATCAAAAGTCGTCAGCAAGCCGAATTCGAGTCCCAGCAGACTATCGACTCGTTAAATAAAGAACTTGCCGATTTTAAGCGGATCAAGGTTGCGGATGACCAGTTCAAGTCCAAAATAAAATCAGAAATCAGATCCCTCGAAGATTCGCGTCGCGTTTTAGACTCAAAGGCTGCAAAAATCTCAAAAGACCTATCGTCTAAGCGTAATCTTGCTAATACCATTCGTCAGCAACAAGCTACTTATGAAGTCAAGTATGAAAATTTGCTGTCTCGACAAATGATTATCGATTCAGATATATTTACTCTCATGGGCTCGCAAATCGCTACCCAACATTCCTTATCTAGTGAAAACCAACAGCTCTCTGATCAACTGGAAAATCTCCAGCTTAGAATAAAGTCTCTTAAAGCAGATATATCTGCCACCACTGACAGAGCCGATGTAACTATCGCCGGCCTAAATGACAGGTTGGCTGAATTGAAACAAATTCAAGATTCGTCCAATCAGTCCTGGCAGGAAACCCAAAAAGATATCATCCTCCGGTATATCAACGTGTTCGATAGTTTCCAAGCTACTTGTCGACAATATGCTGATGCTCGTCAAGCTTATATGGACTTCTTCAAAGTTAACTCTGCTCATCATAATCAACCTCCATCCTTCCCCCCATCCTCCTCAGCTCCTTATGACCAGGCGATTAATTCGTCCTCTAAAGGTTTTCGTCGACGATCAATTAAAAAGGGGACTAAAATTCAAGCCTCCAGTCCTGTAGCCTCTTATCCCTTTCACGATCCTAGGTATCCTGACGCAGCCACTATCAATAGTTTCTTCCGGGCTCAATCTTCCGAGGTTTATTCGTCAGCAGTACCCTCGCAGGACATTCAAGAGTCCCCTTCTCCATTTATTCAAGATTTCTCTTCAGTGAGTCATGGCTCATCCTTGTCTCCAGCTCCTGTGGTGTCTTCAGTTTCATCAAGCCAGCCTGCAGGCTCAACCATAGATTCGTT
>JAJMFE010000083.1:0-34248 GCA_030574555.1 Tortispora phaffii | reverse complement strand
AAAAAAAAAAAAAAAAAAAAAAAAAAAAAAAAAAAAAAAAAAAAAAAAAAAAAAAAAAAAAAAAAAAAAAAAAAAAAAAAAAAAAAAAAAAAAAAAAATAGAATAAAGTTACGTACGAATGGGAAAACTTAGTCTACAGAAGTTAAATAGAATCACACTTATGTATTGAGGAGAGAAAAGAGAAAGAAAACATCAAGTAGTAATAACACTAAAATAGGATGAAAACTGCTCAACATATAGCTCCTATTTATAATTTATCTGTGACTTAACCAAGTTATTCATATCGTTACACCCGATAGTCCGGGAGCCCCAAGATCAGTAACCTTAACATAGTTAAGCAAAACTTCACATTGTATTATTACAGTCCCGAAATTCTAACGTCTCCAATAATGTCTGTGACAATGACAGCAGATTTAGAAAATTTTTCTCTGGTACAATCTGCGCGATCGTTTTTAGCAAAATATCCGGCACATCCAGGAACAATAACTAGCTCGTCAGTTCTACGGGCTATGTACTTTTTAGGTGCGGCTATACTCTCGAGTTACGATGTGCAAGTGAACGGGCTAGAAAACCTCGATCTTGCTTTAAGCCGCAGTTTTGCTGAAAACAGAGGAATTTTGACTGTGGCCAATCATATCTCTGTTTTTGATGACCCCTTGTTATGGTCTGCTCTTCCCTCTAGTTACTCCAAAACTTGGTCTCGGGTGCGATGGACCATTGCTGCCGAGGACGTTTGCTTCAAAAATCCTGTCGCTTCCTCTTTTTTTCGGTTAGGTAAAACCATGTGTACTACAAGATATGGCCGTGGCATTTTCCAACCCAGTTTGGATGCTTCGGTGCATATGCTCAGTCCTCCTGTTCCTTACTCCGCGGAAGCCAGTCCGGTTTCTCTGGCCCAACCATGGTCTCCTTCTTGGGTTCATCTCTTCCCAGAAGGCAAAGTAGAGCAATTTCCTGATCTGAATATGCGGTATTTTCGTTGGGGGGTTAGCAGATGTATTCTTGAGGCTACTAGACCCCCTATTATCGTGCCGATATTCCATTCTGGACTCCAGAATGTGTATCCAGTAGAGCGATCGTTTCCTCGATCTTTACCACGATCTGTATCTCATCCTTTAAAGTTCATTTTTGGTGCTCCTTTGCCTGACGATTTTTTTCTATCTCATCGAAAACAATGGACTCAACTCATCCAATCGGATCCGGCTCACTTAACCACCACCGATGGGCCTGCTGGACTCCTTCGAAGTAATGTAGCCCATGACCTTAGAAATGAAGTTCAAAAACTCAGACTCCAGGCTGGATATCCTATTGATGATCCAAAGTTGGGTACTCCTGAGTATTGGGCCGCTAAAAAATTAGCAGAACAATGACATGTAAAGTGCGTATTGAATATACTTGCTTCTTACTAGAGTTTCATCCTTCATTTGTAACTCTACTAAGTTTCAAAAACAACAACTCTCTGCACGTTGGTTATACTCACTTCTAATATGAGTTGCACTCTTCATGTGTAACTCAACTTTATGAATTCTTATAGACTTTTATGATTACACGTTATGACTAGCATGACACTCATGGTTTTTTATCATTATAATTTGTAGCTCTGGTAATTGGGTTCAGCTAAATTGAAGGCACATTAGAACTATCCTTAGATGAATAGAACTCTCCGCTGGCTGAATTTCTTGTATCGTAAACGAGATCATTTGCAGCCCTTTTACGGTTCATGCTCTCAGATACATCCGAGCTTTTACCGCTCTCAATATCCTCCTCATCATCCACATCACTACGTAGTTCCTCATCAGATGAATCTTCGCCAGCGCCATGCACTTGTAGTAAACCATTATAGGATTCAGTAGATGAATTATGAATCATTTTAGGTCGGGCTTCCTTCGGTTGGAAAAAAATTCGTTCATAAAATGCAAGTCTTCCGCGATATATCTTCTCTCTCAGAGACTCTGATCCTAAGACATCCTTTCCACGGCGTCGGTAGAATAACATATATGCAGCCGGGGTGACAATCTTTTCAATTCCTGCCGGAGATACGTGAGAATCATCGTAGTAATACCAGCGGTCATCGACAAAATTCTTTACACTGGCTGTATAGTGACCTCCTCCTAGGCCACCATAGTGATTATCGACGGCTATTAGATCATATACTGCTCCATCATTATACAGTATCGATGGGGCTCCTGCGTCTTTTAGCCTGGAGCTCAACTCAAGATCAGACAAAGGAAATTCCACAAGATCATTAATTTTGTCACTGAACGTCCTAGAAGAAGAGAATCGTTTGAGATGGAACGTTAGAATATCCGGCACTTTCCATAAATCAAATCTCTTGTGTGCCCGTTGGTGTTTTTTGCACCGGGGACAATACCATAGATCATCGTCACCTAATATCTCTTCCCGGGAGAATAGATCAAGGCAATCATCAAGAGTTATTCCAGTCTTATTCCTGCGTTCTCTTTCTCTCTTTTGGCTTTCCAAGAGTGGATCTACCAGAATTTTCGGCTCCACCCAGAGGAGTTGATTGGCCCGTTCAAAAAGGCCGGTAATCTCAGATGAATCCCAATCAGAAACAAGGCATTCATTACTGTACAAAACCCACTTAGAGTCATCTCCACTTAAAGATCTTTCTTGATCAGAGTCGGATAGATGGAGTGGACTGCCCATGGCGTCATTCATATCGCTTTCGTAATCGCTTCCCAGATCCTGGTCTATAGACAACGGAGTGCCAGGGTGCATACTATCATCAGATAGGCCATTTGTTGAATCCGGGGTTGCAGAATAAGAGTCAACAGTATCCAAGTTTTTCTGCAAACCCTCTGTTTCCACCATCATATCAGACAAGGTTATATCATCAGAATCTTTGATAAGAGCGGGAAATGTATCTTCCTGGGTACTTTCTGGCTTATATAAAACCAGGTTTTCAACCTCAGGAGGATCTTCAGACAGATTGCTGCTAACAGTGACGAGACTATCGAGGTTATCGGTAATCGAAGAGCTCTCGTTGTAATCCGATACTAGACTCGGCATAATCCTGGCGGATAAACGACTGAGATTAGAGAAGTTGTTGCGAAACCCAGTAACAATATCCTGTCCCCTAGTTGGCGATATTGCCTTCAGATCGACAAACTCAGAAAATCTGGAAAACTTTTCTGATACTGTTTGCTGCTGCTCTCCTTCACCGTCTTCGTCTTGAAAAAGGGACTGGTATCTCGCCAAAACTTTTGCAGTAATCGCTTCGAGAGATTTTCGTTCCTCGGCAGTAAGAGTAATGATTAACGGGCAACAGATGATATGACCACGATTAGATTCAGTAGCCAGAGAGTTCCAATCTATTGGACGATTTTCGCCGACGTCGACTGATCGGGTAAAGACGGTACATGTGGTAGAGCCGGCTTCATTAGCTTCCTCAGCATCGAATTCGTAAATGACCGCAATATCGTCAGATGCTATCTTATTAGATAAAATCTCGTAGTCTTGATGGAACTGGAAAATCTTGTTCTGATAAATCTCGGCCGACACCAGATTTACCGGGTCCATATTGGCGATCTTTGCAACATAGTCCAGATACTGTCGAATAGACAGATTTGCAGGAAGTTGTAGCTCCAAAGATAGGGGTGGTCCATGAATTGGAATTATGTAAACTGTGTGGGACCAGATGTTATCTACTGGCAAAGCCAAGGATAGTTCGAGGAAAGGGTCGAAAGTGACAGAAACTTTTTGGCATTCAGGACAAGTAAGAGTGGACTTATAAAGTCCAGCAAAAAGATCCTGAATAACAGAATTGTTGCGTTTCTTGTGGTTGTCCCAGATCTTGTCAGCCAGTTCGGCGAGTTTGTCGGGATTGCTGACGGTGTCGTCATCCGATTCGGGTTTTTCCAAATATGGCTTTTTCACGATAGTGTTAAGATCTTCATGTAAAGCGTCGAGAACAAAAGCAAGCAGTTCCTGAGAGTCCTGTTGGCCGTATCCTGAAAAGGCTTGGCCGTACTTGCCGACAATGTGTTTGAAGGATCGCGGAGCAAAGTTCTGCAAAGTTTTATAGCTGTCAATTCCATTATTACCGAACGAAAATATAGACTGGACCAGGGCACCGTAGGCTTCTGCAACTTGCCCGTTCATACCAATAGGGTTGTCGTAGTTGATTTCGTTGAGGTATGCGCCGCAGAGAAAATAGATTGTCAGTTCTTCGATATGGAGCAGACACTGGAGGGCGGAGTTCATGTAACAAGTGTTTCCCAGATTAGAGAGCCCAGTAGTTCCAAGAACGCGTTTTGAGCCAAACTTGTCGGCCAATTGGCGATACCCCTCGGGGTCACGATTAGAGAGCCATTTCTCCAATCGAGGGGACCGAGAAGATGCAGGCCATGGCGCACCGGGGCTACGCAATTCTGCGATAATAAGAATGCTTGGATCAACGTCGTTATTGACCAAGGATCCGGCGTCGTCGAAGTGGCCAAGTGCCGTCCATGGAGCCTCTGCCGGCGGCAACTGAGAGTCGTGATCTAGCCACAGACGGATCTCAACATCCGAGTGCGGATCAGGCAAAAGAGATTTAGGAGCAGCAGCAAAGATATTAGCCTTCAAATCAGCAAGACTAGAAGACAAGAAAGCATAAATGGTGGTGAGGTTTGTAGGTAGCTGTTGGAGATGTTCAGCAGAAGAGCAGTAGAAGACGTTGAGTGGCACTTTTACCAAGTCTAGATGCGGTTCTGATGGCCAGGCATTGTTTACAAAGGGACCATAATGTGAATGCACAGCAGAACTCAAAACTGTGCGTTGAACAGGAACGGATTGGATGCCATAACGTTCAACCAGTTTGTCCCAGGCCGAGGAAGGTACTGGAATAGGAGCCGTAGTAACATTTTCCAGAGTATCCGGCAACAAAGCCGGTTTAACTGGTTCTATAATATCATTTTGATCATTATTCAACAAAGAAGCCCACCAATCCGGGTCCAGAACGTACCAAGAATCGCCAGGATCAAAATCGGTGCTGCGGATCAAGTTCTCGATTTCTTGGGCAAAAGCCACATGTTTACTTAGCACCTGAGGCTCGTCCTGCTCATTATCAGACACAGCCAGAATAATTGGAGAATCTTCGATGTTTGTTTTAGACTCAGAATCCATGGCCTTTGGGGCTACGGGCGGTGCTACGCTTGAGCTTTAAAAAAGCACGGGAGTGGAAATTGGATATCACACACTACTGAGCTTGGGACATTTACATTTGGCGAGCGAGAGGATAAAGAGAGAGATAGAGTACACTAGAGAAATAAAAGTAGCTAGAGATAAAAGTAGCTAGAAATAAAAAGAATTATAACTGTCAAATCAAACGAGATATTCAATTGCATCATTAACTAATGTTTCAATACCGCAAATGACCATCGATTACATTGTATGCAAACCGAGAGAGAATGGTACAGCCACAGCCACGGCTGCTACTATAGCTACGCTGCTAAGTTGGTAAGCAAATCGATATAACCTAATAACAAAGAAAATATAGGCAGCATAGAGCACTATTGACAAAAAAATAAAAACACTAGCTACACATAGCATCAAGGCAGCACAGAGCACATATCGCTGCACAGCATCCACAGCACAGGCTTCCACAGATACCGTCGCTTTTCTGCTCTTGATACGGCTGTTGCTGGTACATCGGCTGTTGTTGCGGATAATAGCCTCCTTGAGGATATCCTTGTGGTGGATAGCCCGGAGGCGGATAGCCTTGCTGATAACCTTGTGGATAGCCTTGTTGCGCGTATTGAGGATACCCCTGTTGTGGGTATCCAGAACTGAACTGAGGTTAAAAATCGTTTTCAGGCGGGGGTTTCAAGTACATACCATTCCCTTGTCTCCGTTCGGGTTGCTCTGTTCCTGGGGCTGGTAGCTAGACATAACAAATGCAGCGATAGAAAAAATAAAGACCAGGTTTAAATAAAAGGTGGCTTTTGGTAGATTCGGGCCTTACCAAATAGATTTTTTATGCCAACTATATCGGTCACGTGTCTCTGCCCACTGCCTCAGGGACGGGTTTCTATTCGTATTATGGGGTATGGGTCGCTCTTTGGAGTTATATTTATCCCAATTAAGGTTTTGGATTATGAAACAGAACCTGCGGCTACCAAGTTCCTCCGATCGAAAGAGCACTACGTAGGTTTAAAAGTATGAAACTATAGTGTTGGATAGAGAGAAATAAAATTTGGTTTATGTGACAACGAAAGTAGCAGCTACAGCAGAAGTAATGATAGTAATAATAGTAGTAGCAGTGTTGTCGATCTTTATGACGTATTATTTCTTATTTAAGTTAATTGCTGTCTGTGCTGTATTCGTAAGTAAATAACTAGCTACCATTGTTGGTATAGACGGATTTGTAGCTATTTTTCTATTGTTATTGTTTGTATTGCTATTTAATATTCTATTAAATTACGATCTTAATTACGATCTATATATAGTACGGTAATTACCAACCTCGATTCTAGAACTCTGTCAATGATACTCACACGACACATCTAATTAGCCAGCCAAATGTCAGCCAATAGGTGAATCTTAACCTTGCCCACGTTTCTCGACTTTCGCTACTCCGCTAGAATTGAACAAGTGGTAATTAATTAAAAGAGTACTAGACTCTTTTTCCTTTTTTCTTTCTTTCTTTCTTTTATTTTTATTTTTATTTTATATATATCATCTCTTTGTCTGTTGTCATACGATATGCCTCTTGCTACTCTAGTTGGGCCAGAAGCTACTATTATAGCTGAACCCCTCACGCCAAAATCATTCGCACCCTTTGGCGGCGTCATTTCCGCTAAAGAACAACTACAAGAACGTACTCCCATAATCGCTAATTACGGAACCGCCCGTAGGTTAAATGATGTTTCCCCTATTGTGAATGCTTTTGCGCAAGCCCCGAGCGGTAAACCCGGCGTAGCCCGATTTAACCTGTTTCAATCAGACCCGCCACTTTCGATGTCTTTTTCTCGCTGGAAAGGTTTTTACCAAGCCAAGGTATTAGAACGTCATCTGTTTTCTTCACAGACATTTACACCGATCGGCCGCAGTGCCAATCAGGCATATTTGGTGATTGTCGCTCTTAACTCGCCCAAAGGTCTTCCTGATCGGTCGACTGTGCGCGCCTTTATTGGCCGGGGAAACCAAGCAGTCACATATAATAGAGGCACCTGGCATGCGCCAATGGTCGTGATTGGCGAAACGACTGATTTCGCGGTTTTGGTGCACGAAAACGGTGTCCCGGAAGAAGAGTGCCAGGAGACATACTTCAATCCGCCAATAGACGTTGAATTCTATGTATTTGATTAAAGAATAGATCTATCTGTACTAAGTTTCACGCTATTTTTTTTTTTTTTTTTTTTTTTTTTTTTTTTTTTTTTTTTTTTTTTTTTTTTTTTTTTTTTTTTTTTTTTTTTTTTTTTTTTTTTGTTTATTTTCTTTTGTACATTTCTTCGATCTTTCTCCCTCCTCTCCCTCCTTTACCTTCCTGCATTTGCATATCTACTTCTCCCAAATGGCGCAATCGTACCCCACGCATTTCATCCATGCAATTTGTAATCCCTACTCCTCCTAACCCCCGGCTATGTCTGAAACCACACATTTATTACACAGGCAAAATGCTCGGTTAGGCACAGGATCCGCGGCTGCCTTGATCTTTAATAAAATGATCGGCACCGGTGTCTTTTCTACTCCTTCCTTGATCTATGCTTCTACCGGCAGCCTGGGCGGTGCATTGGTAGTATGGATCCTCGGCGGTTTGATCTCGCTAACTGGAATCAGCGTTTTTTTGGAGTTTGGTTTAGCTATTCCGAAGTCAGGTGGCGAGTACTATTACCTCCAGCGGGTGTACCGACGCCCTGCACATTTGGTTAGCTGTGTGTTTTTGGCTCAAATGGTCTTGCTTGGTTTCTCTTCTGGCAATTGTTTGGCCTTTGGCCGCTATTTGCAATTTGCGTGGGGGATTGAAGATCCCACAGATTGGTCGTCGCGCCTGCTGGCAATATTGGTAATCACGGTCGTGTGTCTGCTGAATGCAGTGCGTCCGGCCTGGGGTTCTCATCTGGGAAATATCCTTAGTACTTTCAAGTTGGCCGTTCTATTACTCATTGTTGGTGCGGGATGTGTCTCTTTTTCACGCCCAGATCTACCGGGAACGGATAACTTCAAAGGCATGTTTCACAATGATGGGTTTGGCGGCACTGTTTCCGATTATTCGGTCGCTTTGCTTAACGTTATCTACTCTTATAAAGGATGGGAGAACGCCAACTATGTTCTCGGTGAGCTGAAAAATCCCGGCCGCTCTTTACGAATTGCGGGACCTTTGGCTGTTGGCGGAACCATGATTCTTTATGTACTAGTAAACCTGGCATACTTCGCGGCTATTCCGAAATCAGATATCTCTTCATCGGGAATTATCGTGGCCGGCTTGTTTTTTCAAAATGTCTTTGGCAACCATCTAGGACAGCGAGTTTTGCCCATCTTTATTTTGGCGTCCAACTTGGGGAACGTTTTAGCGGTTAGTTACTCACAAGCTCGGGTTAATCAGGAACTGGGCCGCGAGAAATTATTACCTGCTCACCGGTTCTGGGCCGCCCACTCTAAATGGGGCTCACCGGCAAATGGTCTTTTTCTCCACTGGCTTATTACTGTTGTTGTCTTAATAGCGCCTCCTCCAGGACCGGTTTACCAGTTTGTTATTGACCTCTATGCCTACCCGGGTGCCTGGATCAATTTCCTAGTCGGTGTAGCCTTGCTTTATCTTCATTTCAATGCCAAGAAAGAAAACTGGGGGAAATACAGCGGAAAACCTGGTCTGTTTTCTTCTCCGAACTTCATCACTATTATTTTCACTATCTCTAACTTATTTGTCGCTATCCTGCCTTTTATTCCTCCTCCAAGTGACTATATCGCTCCTCCTGGCTATCCTTACTATTTAGTTCCCCTGGTGGGGTGTGCAGTTTTATTTTCAGGGGTCTTCTACTGGTTTTGGATTCGAGACCAATTAGATGAACATGATTACGACCCTGTCGACCAGGAACAGTAAGCCCCTGTACATGAGGTTTAATGATTTACGATGCTACGAATACGGCCTTTATAGTACTTCTTTTTTTTGTTTGGTTATTTATTTATTTATTTCATGTTTGTGTCTAATTTTCTTTATAATATTTTCTTTTCTCTTCTCATGTGCTTGTCGTACTGCCAATGTTCCCCAGATTACCCGGATTCAGGGCTTGTTTACATTAGAAAATTAAAGTTCGACCTTGTTACAGACATGATACCCAATCTGGATAACAACTTATCCTATATTTCTTATTAATTGTACCAAAAAAAAAAAATACATAAAAAACATCTCTTTCATTGTTCTTTTATTGAGCGCACTGATTTTGTACTATTGTTGATTAGACTATGGCTATGGCTAATCAAAACGAGAATCAGTTGACAGATTTACTGTCTAATATCCAACACCAGCGCCAATCTACTAAGTCCTTATATGAAGCCTTGGATCTTGTCAGTGACGAATTACAGCATCAATTAAATAAAGGAAACGATAGAGTTGTGTCTACGGAGCTGAAATCTAAATTGCAGGCCATTGAAACTAATGTGAATGAACTTGTTAGCACGAAATCTTCAACTCCCGTTGAAGCTGCCATTCATCCACTATCAGATACATTGAGAAACAACGCTGCATCAAACTTTTCGGGATCTGATGTTAGTTTTCTTGCTGAGATGGGCCAGAAACTGCTAGAAGAAACCCAAATGTTGAAGGACGCCTTGAAGCAGAAGGAGGCTGAGCTGATAGAATCTGAGAACTCGAAAAAGAGTCTCAAGTCCACCATATTTGATTTGCAAGGTCAGTTGAGAGTCAAAACTGATGAAAGTACATCGATGGCTGACCAGCAGTGGGCTTTAGAGGTAAAAATCGATGAACTCAAACAGGAACAAGCCGAATCGTCTCAGAAACTAGCTTTATATGCCAAAGAGAACTCTACACTGAAATTGGAAACAGCCAAAAAAACCGATAGTATCGAAGATTTACGGAAGAAGATAGATGAAACTCGAGCTTCCTACGAAGCTCAGAATGCAACCCTCAAGTCTGAGCTTCGGCGGCTTAAACAATCTCGGGAACAACTGGCTAATGACTATGATTCTTTGAAGGACCAACTCAATCTTAGCAACGAGGAAATTGCTCTCTTAAAGGCAAAACTTGAAAATACGGTGGATATTATTGACGCTACTGGATGTTCTACCTCAGCAGAATCTTTCGACGAAGAAAATATCACCCCAGACAGGTCCCCTCCTCTTTCTCCAGTTAAAGGCACTCCTCTGCGAAACCCTACTTTAGAGACAGAGACAATCAAATCATCCCTAGCACATGCCCATTTAATGCTCAACCGTGCTCGCACATCTCTCCGTAAGGAGAAAATTGAAAACAGCAAGTTAAGACGTCGAATTCAGGAACTCGAAGCTTTGCTGGGCCAGACGAAGTCTGCAGAGATTTCCAATAACAACATTGGATCCGATGATTCAGAACCTGCTGTGGAAGATACTGGTTTTCAATCTTCATCAGAACACTGGGAATCTGTCGGTATTCAAGAAGATCTTTCTGATTTAAGAACTGTAGATCTACCTCGATCTGAAGAGTTCTCAAATTCACTCTCAGATGAGCTTTCTCTACATACGAATCCCCTGTTCAACTCCACACAACGTCGATCTAGAGCATCTTCTTCCTATTCTCGCGATAATATCGATTTATCTGATAGGTTTCAGTCGGTTCCATTTTCCGTTCCCTGCGATCTATCAGCCCAGTCGGAAGGATTAATGCCTCCTCCTGTTTCGAAACGACCTGGTGGAGATCAGAAGGTTGTCCCCAGCAAAGAATTGGTGTATAGTATGGCTGAAGACTTGGGACTCATAGTCTTGACCCAAGAGGAATATGCAGAACTTAAAGATAAGTTACCTTCAAACTCTTCAGATCCAGTCATCGCCTCATTCGAGCATAAAAATGATGTTAACGAAAGTGATAGCCTACTCTTAAGTAACGGAGAATCACAAGATGCTGATCAACATGTTCCGAATATGACTGACAGAGGTACTAATATCCTCAGTGATATCACAGAGGAAGAATTTGTGTCGCTCGCAAAAACTTTTGATCGTGTAGCAATTCTAAGGACAGATTATGAAGAACTGGCTTCCAGGTCGAGAGAGGAAGATTTTGATGAAACTTTTCTGAAGGAACTTGCAAAGACCAGAGGGCTATATTTGCTCAATGAGACTGAACTCAAGGAAATTACTTGCTCTACTTCTTCTTCTTCTTCTGCTCCTCCTGTTCCTGTCGAAGTTTCTTCTGAGAATTCTGGGGAATCCACTATAAGCCCCTCAAGTTTATCTACGAAAACTCACATGAATGAGCCCGGTTTGTTATCCAAAGGTGACATCATTGAACAGGCAAACAGGTTGGATTTAGTAGTTTTAGATCAGAAGGACTATAACAATTTGCAAAAGAGGTCTTTTGCTTCACGGAATACATTATATCAGGCGTGTGAAAGTTTTGGTCTAGTTTCTCTTGACCGTGAAACCTATGAACAGTTGCTGGAGAAGAGTAAACAAAATATCCCATTAGAAAATCTTCAGAAAGCTGCACTTGAGGCAGGCTTTCGACTCTTATCAGACAAACAGTATCAAAGTCTAATAGATACAGGACCGTTGACTTTTGATGATTGTGAAGAAGGCTTGAGGCAGTTTAATTGTGTCCCAGTACCTAAGGATGAATATCAAGAACTGCGGTCACGTTTGCCATCAACATTGATGATGTCAAAGGAGTTTTTGTTCAAGCTTGCCGCCAAGAACGGTTATGTTGCTGTTGAAAGTTCTCGGTACAGCCATCTCCAGAGGCTAGTTAATCTTACTTTGTCTCCCTCTGGTAGTTTCGCAGCCTCTAATAGCGTTCCGGATGCAGTGAAAGAGACTGTTAATTCGTCTAATACCAAAAACGTTGTTATAACTGAAGGACCATATCCTACTGCTAAACCACAGGATATTTACGAACCGCAATCACAATCTGAACACGAACACGAAAACGAACACGAAAACGAAGATGGCCTCGGATGCGTTGACGAATATGAAGAAGAAGAGATAGTTAACGATCAGCCTACATTGAATTCATCTAAACAATCTGAATTTTCTGCTAATGATACAACAATAGGCCAAGATTTATCGGAGAATAAACGGAACAGTGTTACTGATCAAGATATATATGATGAACAGAGTGAACAATCTATTTCAGCGGATCAGCAGAGATCTGTTGAATTGTCTGTTAATCCTTTCAATTCTTCTTCGATCTCCTACCAAACGAATCGTGACAGTAGGACTAGTATTGCTAGCCTGCAAAATGTTGGGGCGTCATTGGCGCAGTCCCAGACAAGCAACTTGGGAAAATCGTCGGAACGCTCTTTTTCTATACCTAGTCGAGATACTAATACTTTCAATTCTAAAAACCCTTCGACTCCAAGGTCTTTTATACATGAAATACCAAAACGGCCATTTTCTCAAGTACTTGAGAATTCTCACTCGGAGGGTTCGCAGATATCACCTAGGCCTAAGACATTCAATGGGGTGCTTTCAAGCAACTATAGCAGCCAATCCGGTACTGTTAGAAGCAGTATAAAGCCTGATTCAAGCGTGAACTCTCAAGGAGTTCGCACACCGGTGTTTAAAACGAACGAGACTATATTTGAATCTACTGAAACCCCTTTATCGAAACTGTCTCGAGAAAACTCTCGAAAAACCGATTTTGGAGTTGCTAAAACACCTACTGGACATAGTGTCATGGTACCACTTGATCCTGTACTGTGCCTTGAACGAGTGAAAAATGGAGAGTTGGTTTATAAGTATGAGAGAAACCTTAAGGCATCTCTTGGATTCAAAACTCGACATCTCCGCTACTTTTGGTTGGATACCAATGAAGGTTTGCCATTCTTACACTGGGTACGTGACAAGAAGTCTTTCAATGTATATAAAGGATCCAAATCTGTGCCGGTTATTTCCGCATATCCAGTTGAAGACCATAACGTATACCCTCCAGGACTCTACCGTCAGAGCCTGGTGATTCATACGGGTGAAGGTGGATCTTTGAAGTTATCATTTCAGAACGAAGTCAAATTTCAAGTTTGGAAAACGGCCATATTCTATGCCCTTGGACGGCCAGTCACACAATCTGAGGCACCCTCGACGCCAGGAACTACTACTAAGCAGGCTACTACTAGTACTACTACTGCTACTAATACTGCAGCACGAAACCCTACTGTTATGCAATTTACAATTGACGACGCTCACCATACTCCTCTAACTACTCGAACAATGAGAAGTCCAGCTTCTCGATCGAAAAGTTTAGTGAATTCGATCCGGTCATTCATGAAATCAACTGCCGGGGACAGTCTGGGTACTCCAAGCAAAAGCCGGGGAACAGCATTTTTGGCCCATAAGATGGATCTAAGTGAGCCTATACCGATGGAAGATACGTGTGCATGCTGTGAAGGACGACATAACATTTCGCTTCTTCGTCGGCATTCTCAGATCTGATCTTTTTCTTCTTTTCTCTTCTTTTTTTTTTATCTACTCGCTTTTTCTGGGAGGTTTGAATGGTTTGAAAGCATCTTGACCCAGCGTAGTGGTTGATTTCGGTCGAGAGTCAGGAGAACTCGAGACCATTTCAACTGATATATTAGTATCAATTGGATTTAAACGAACGCGATTGATGTAGTCGTCTTTTCGTACTAATCGTTGTAAGCTAACAATATGACTGTCTAAGCATATATCCTCGTCGGTGAAAGGAGAATCGAACTTGGATAGAAAGCCATCTTCGATCAGCTCACCGATGGAGCCTCTCAGTTCATACTTTTTTAAAGGTAAGCGTAAAATAAAATTGCCCTCGTACCATTTTTTATTCCTCTGAAGAACGTGTGGAGTCCAAAGGACTTCGTATTTGAAAGTCGATTCTTCAAGTGGCATGTGACGAAAATAAAGATGGGAGAGAAACAATCAGCAATAAAACAAAGACACGAAAGTAGTAGTGCCGGATAACTACATACTAAGGAAAACAATATAAAAAAAACAATAGTGAGATTTTTCTTTTTCTATTATTAGCTAAGAGCTTCGGAAATCATGTATGGAAGAATGACAGTGGCAGCGAGAATCGTGGTGACAATATAATCGAAAAGAATGACAGGAAACATAACCAAGCCGAGATCAATGGCGTGCAGTTTCAAGGAGTAAAAAGCTACATCAAAAAAATATACCAAAAGAGTCCATGGACTCCATAATGTAGCGGAAAGTAAACCAATAGGTTTTCCATAGTATTTGGGGCCTCTTCCTAGATAAGCAACACATCCTCGTTGGAGAATCTTCATATGGTAACTGGAAGCAGCAAACAAAGCATAGAGTGCCTGGGCCAAAGTGTTTATAGCAACACTGTACTGCTTTCTTTGTCTATGGTGTACAGCTAATTGGTGCAGGACGCGATCAGTGGCAGCGAGATCTGGGACTATTTCAGGATCGAGCAATTGCGAGAGCAAAAGAATGTCGTTAAACACCACGGTCATACCTCCGCCGGTGAGAGGATGTCTCACATTATACGCATCACCGAGAAAAACCACACCGGGAGTTTTGTTAGGAGAACTGCCCAAGTATGAGTTCGGCATGGATCTAGGGCGCTGGTTCTTCAACGCGGCTTTATATGCCGGTAGAAGGTCTTCGGGCAGCACAGTGGGAATAGTTTCGTGGAAGTATTTTTGCATTTCAGGTGAGTTCATAGAAGGCAGAACTTTGTTATTGATTGAGATTAGCATACGGGTTTCGTGTGAATCGATCTGGTACAGTAAGATCGGGGATAGATCCGAGAGAATTACATGGCCATGGTTCTTCACCGGTAAACTGGCATCTTTCAGAAGAAGGGCCACAAAATGCGATTCAACTTTAATCGGTTTCGAAATATACGAAGATCTGAATTTCGAGAAGAGTCCCTCCAGGACTATTGTCAACGGAGCGTGGTATTCTACTTTGGCACCGGATGCTTTGTCAGTGCATTTGACTCCAGTGACGTGGCCCGAGGCTTCGTCCACCAAAAGGTCGTTCACAGTAGCCGTTACGCATGTCACATTTTGACACTCTTTAGCTGCTTTACGTAAATTAGTGATCAGTCGACCATGGTGGAAGGCCCGGCCAAACACCTTTGAATCGCTTTTAGCGTCGGCTGTATAAGAAAGAACCACAGGTTCATGATTATAGTAAAGAACATAACCATTTGTATCTACTCCGTCTATTCCATCTATAACCCAACCCAGTTCCATTTTCTGTAACGCTTGCACACCGCCCGGTTGAAGCAGTTCGCCGACGATGCGATCCGGTTCCGACCAATCGCGTTCGATCAACAGGACCTTGCGGCCTTGCTTGGCAAATTGAACTGCAGCCACACATCCACCTACACCAGCTCCAAACACTATTAGATCGTAGGTGGCCATTTTTTATATTTTCCTGGCGGGTTGAAACGAAGGTGTAAGAAGTGGTGCGACTCGAGAAATATATAGTGAACCTTATTTTTTTTTAGAAATGATATTTGAGAGGCATGTGATAAAGCCTATGGAAAGCGTAAGGCATTAACAGAATAGCTCAGTAACTTGCACTGAATAATATTCTATGTGGATAGATAAGCAGTTTATAAGCAGTTTATAAGTATTTTACAAATATTTTGCAAGTAAGTTATATAGTGATCTTATTTAACTACTTCGTTTACTCCTCTCGTACTACTCGTCTTACCCTAACGATGCAGTATCAACAGCAGTACCTCGAACAGGTTATCGCTAGAACTTCTGTTGAATAGTTAAATTAATATTAATAATATCACGAATTATAATGAACCGAAATCTATGACGAAGATGCAAAAAAGCAGAATTTTATATCGGGTCTGAACAACGTTGCTAAGACAACTCTGAAGCGCGTACTCCAAAGATTTATATATCACACTTACTTGCTTTTTTTGGGTGATGATCTTGCAATTCTAAGTGAACCAACGATAGTTAGTTTGTCGCGACATATAAAATATGACAACGCAATTAAAAACGCCAGAAATGAAACCAGTAAATGACCTCGAACCTCCTTCAATAGAGTTTTTGCATAGTATTCCTGCAATTGAAGAACCAAAGTCCCCTTCACCAGTGAGACCGCTGCCCGGCACCGGACTTGAATTAGAATCCGATCCGCGCAGCCTATTAGAAAAAATCTGTGATTTCGATAATCCCGAAATTAAATAAGGAGCGTTTTCACGCTCTCAGAAGTCCAAGGGAAAACCTGCTGTGCTTCCGGGTACTTCTGCATGATTTTATGGTATATTTCCTCAAATGCCTCGAGAAACTCAGTATGAGCCTGGTCGGCTATTTCTCGGCCGTACCGAGGACTTGATAATTTCGACAAATTTATATCTTGTTGATTAGCTTCCGACAGGAAATCTTCGAGTTGTTTGGCTCCTACCTCGACTTGTTCGATGGTGTCGAGGTTATCTTTCAGAGCACTGAGGCCGGAACGGTCCAACATCGACGTCACCAAAACCTGTTTCAGGTTTATTCGAAGCTCAGATAGTTGGTCATCGAGCTTCGAAGTGTTTTCCGACAGGAATATGAACAAGGTAGCTAAATTTCGGATTGCTTCGATACAATTGATTTGATATATCAAGTCGTCTCCGGGCTTGGTTTGGGGTATTGGCACGCTTAAGGCCAAGTCTAAGTAGCATTGTACTAGTTTATGGTAGATGGGTTCGAAGTCCTCGCTTGGAGTATCGGAATCGGTGCTGATTGGAGCAGTTTCGTAGGCCTGCATTACATTTCGAGCCTGCAGAATGCATTGGTGAAGGAACTCCGGGGGCTGGAGGTCGGGGCCGACTGGTTTGGAAGGCAGCTCGGATTTAACAATGGCAAATTCCGAGTCTAGTAAATTCATAAATCGCGTCAGCGCTTGATCTTGCAGAGATTCCAGTGCCGCAGTAATGGTCTCGGAAGAGTCTCCAGTGTAGGAAAAAGTCTTCTTTATAGTGAAATGGTAGAACTGTAGCACCGACAACAACTCGTAGGTTTCTGCGGCCGAGGAACACGAGACTATGATTTGAGAAGCTCTGAACTTCAGTTCGCTTAAAGCGGTAGACATCGATTTATCGGCAACCGTTTGGATGCCGCGGTATATGTCCAATTCCGGGATATTCTTGGCCCATTCCTCGTTGGAGGTTCCGTCCCAGGACTGGGTGATCTCTTCAGAGAAGACCATGTGAATGGTTTCTGCTTCGGAAATACACGTCGAGTGGATCCAGGCCAGCATATCGCCAAGGTACCGAGCTGGATGATGAGCATTACTTTCTAATGGCCGGGACCCGCGGGCACTGGATGTCAGGGCCCGCAGAAAGTCCTGGCTCACTTTGAGTTGCAAATGTGAAACCACTTTTTCTAGTGCTGCTGCGAAATTGATGGGTCGCGAAGCCAATGCAAGCACTAATTGGCGAACTTTAGAGCGCAATTCCGCCGAAAGATGGGTTTCGGAAAACAGCTGGGCCATTTTGGTGCAGGTCTCATCTTCTATCCGACGGTAAGCTTCATCGATAATAGAGCTCAAGTATTTGACCACCTCCATGCCGTTCTGGGGATTATCGGACTCTAATAACGCCTTGGAGTTTTCATGCATCTGTTGGACTCGCGACAATACCGTAAAGAAATCAGGATGCAGATCCACCGAACGGTCTCGAAGCACTTCTAGTTCTTCTGGTGCAACCGTAAACGCTTTCTCGTACGCATCCAACAACTTTTTTTTGTACTCAACCGCTTTCTCCTGTTCTCTGAGCGACTGAGCATCAGCAAGAAGTTGGTCAGTGAAATTTTCGGCCTGGGCCAACGCTTGGTCCATTGCTTGGTGCTTAGATTTCAGCCGGTCTACACTCTCGGTGAGCGACCGCACATACTCTGCGAGCCGCGAAAACTCCTTCAAATACTTTCCATTAGCTTCAAGTACTTTCTGTTCAGCATCGCTGTGCAATTGCTGACGAGTTTCAGCGGCAGTGGGCTCCAAATAGTCCCCGAGCACAAATAGCGCTTGGCTAATATCCCGATCAGCGTACGAGGTAGCCAATACTCGAGTAACTGCAGACGACACAGGATTAGTTCCTGTCGCCAGCCGCACTTCTTCAAACCCTGTGTTCTCCATTAGTAAAAAAGACTAATGAGCAAGTGGCCGTAAAAGCAGTTACTAGAAGCACTTGTACTCGGCTCCACAAGTCAGTAATCCTTTTGCCCAAACAAATTAATTATTTGGTCTCTCTCTCTCTGTCTGTGGGGTGTTTCTGTCGGGATGCATTGGGAGAAACCAATTACAGGGTTAGGGCTCGATAAGCAAGTGATTCGTCTGGGCCAAAAACCACCACACACTTACTTACTTACTTACCATCAATATCACACTTGCATTTCTGGTATGTGGCCCCGAATTCTCCACGGGTCTGTTTATGAAACATTGCAACAAGAATCAGATATTGAAGCACAAAGTAATGGTCAGATCGACGACTCGCCAGAAGCATTGGCCGTCGAACAATCTGTGGCTGCTCCTTCGGATCCCGTGAAAGCTCGCCGGGTTCTTATAGATGCTCGCGAAAGGGCATTGTGGCGGTGGGCGAATGTCGAAAATCTCGATGTGTTTTTACAGAACGTTTATGCGTATTATTTAGAACATGGATTCTGGTGTATATTGCTTTCGCGAGCCTTGAACCTGGCCACTTTGGCCTTCGTGGTTGGATTTTCCTCCTTTCTGTTGAACTGTATCGATTACTCGTCTATTAGCAAAAGCACCCGCTTGTCAGAAGTGGTTTTGTCTAGATGCATGGCTCAGATGCATCCCACAGTCGCGTTTTTCTTATGGATCTTTTGTTTCTTCTGGTTTCTCAAACTGATTCAGTACTTGCTTGATATTCCTCGATTGTTAGAACTGTCTGAATTCTATGTCCATTTACTCGATATTCCTGAAAGTGCCATGGCCACTATATCCTGGAAAGATGTGGTCAAACGCATCGAATTGCTGCGAGAGGAAAACCCTACGACGTCGACCCGGGTCAAGCACTCGGTTAAAGAACGCATGGATGCGCATGATATTGTTAATCGCATAATGCGCAAGGAGAACTATTTCATTGCTCTCATCAACCGCCAGATTATCGATTTGACTCTACCGCTTCCTGGTGAATTGCGACGCACCCAATGGCTCACCCGCACCTTGGAGTGGAGTCTGAGTCTGTGTATTTTCGATTATGTCTTTAACGAACAAGGCCAGGTCCGGTCGGCTTTCTTAAAGGAAACTCAAAGGAAATCTCTGGCCGATGGGCTTCGCCGCAGATTCATATTTGCTGGTATTATGAATATAGCCTTTGGTCCCTTTATTATGATCTACTTATCCCTGCTCTCCTTCTTCCGCTACTTTAATGAGTACCACAAGAACCCAGGCTCCATTGGTTCCCGGTCGTATACTCCCTATGCGGAATGGAAATTCCGCGAGTTCAACGAGCTTCATCATCTGTTTCAACGCCGTCTCAACATGAGCCATCTGGCGGCTACCCGCTACATCAGCTTGTTCCCCAATGAAATCTTGATCCAGATCTGCCGGTTTGTGTCCTTTGTCGCGGGAAGCTTTGCTGCTGTGTTGGCCCTTTTGACTTTGGTGGATTCTGAGCTTTTTTTGGGGTTTGAAATCACCCATGACCGCACTGTTTTATTTTATATTGGACTCTTTGGAAGTATATTGGCCGTTAGTCGATCGATGCTTCCTGATGAAAACTTAGTGTTTGATCCCGAAGAGAGTATCCGATATGTTGCTGAGTTCACTCATTATCTACCAGAGGAGTGGATGGGCAAGCTGCACTCGGCGGAAGTTCGTCGAGAGTTCTGTGGTTTGTACGACCTCAAGATCAAGAACTTGTTCTATGAAATATTATCAGTCCTTCTTGGTCCTTATATTTTGTGCGCCCGACTCCCTCACAATTCAGAACGTATCATTGATTTTTTTCGAGAGCATTCTGTCCATGTCGATGGAATAGGCTATGTATGCAGCTATGCCGCGTTTGACAAACTCAAAGCCAAACGGCGAAACTTCAGCAAGGCTCCTGAAACGGAAGACTTTGATGATATTTCGCAAATGAAGATGTTGAAATCTTATTATAATTTCGTTGATGCTTACAGTGATCAAGGAGGACCCCGGGTAGATCTGGGAGAATCTTACCGGGTCCAGCAAAGACCGAATCGGAAATGGAATGAGCGGCATATTCCTAACAATCAACTGCCGGATCGCAAACTTGGCGGTTCTTCGTTTTCGTTGAACTCAACTATGTTATTGAATCCCGCGAATAACCCTTTACTTGGACTTTCTGCAGGAGACAACAGTAATCGGGCGAACGGTATCACATATCGCCGTGAGGCAGGATCGAACGGAATTACAGACTCGTCATACTTGCACGATAATCAAGTTGCTCGTGGCACCGCTAACAGCAATAATAACAGCAATAACAAGAACCCCCCGGTAAGGCACACGGCCACGCCTGAAGAATGGGAGAAGGACTATGAAAGGCCAGACCATGATGACATCACAACTTTGAGGAGTACCGATGATGGGCAAGAACCTGATGCTGGGGTTCTGGGATTATTGAACCAATTTTATCAAGCTACGGCATCGGGGAACAGGCCGTCGTCTACCTTTAAATAACTAACGAGCAGAATTGCCCGGGAAGATTTATCATTATTACGATTTCATGACAGCAAACGGTATCAATATGGGGAATGGAATGGAACGGAACGGAATTAAATAATATTGAATTGAATGATATTATACATTTGTAAATTTTTCTTTGTTAGAAATCATTTCTTCAGGCTGGATGGCTGGATAAACACGAAATCTTTATGAGGGAGATAAGCAGAAATCACGGAAAGCGAAAGCGTATGGGAAACAGGGTCGATGGCATGCATTGATTTGAGGGTGGAGATGATATCTTGAGGACAGATGCCGGTTTTTGTAGCTATATCGTTTATGGATAATGGAGTGGTATGCGAATGAATAGTTAAAGCTATCGCTTGAGAGTTATAGCGGAAATAACTTCGAGCGCCTAAAGCTGAAAGAGGTTTCTCGGGAGACCCCGGTTTGCCAGCGTCTTGCGATAAAGCATAAGAAAAAGAAATTAGCAATTGGCCCAGACCTTTTTGCTGATACGGGGGAAACACCAAAATACAAGCCAAATTGTAGTTTTCCCATGATAACTTCTCCTTAGAAAAGAAGCCGATCACCTGGCCGTGGGGAGAGCCCGGGTTGGCTACCGCGAAATCCGGCGTGTTTGGAGCAGAATCAACCAAAATATAGAACATGAAGGAATCAACCGACGCACATACACACTTGTTTTCTAGAAACATTTTGGCAAATAAGCACAGGCATTGGCAGAACAAGCGGGAATTCTTCCCATCGATCTCGAGAATGGAATAGCGCTCGTTAGACCATCGCACCTGGCCTGGAAACCCATTTAAACGGTATACACACGATCGAAGATGTCTGCCTAAACACGCAGCATCGACAGTATGTTTAAAACAATAATGGCACACACAAACAGTATGATCCTGCACACTGGCTGGAGTTATAAGACTAGTAGCGCCTTGAATCCGTTTTGGCCAGTAGCAGGAAGAGTACCACGGTTGGATCTGACAGCCAGCATAAACGACCTGGGTGACCTCAGGCGGGGCCATGCATAGAAAAGGGAAGAAAAAAAGTAATAAACTACTAGGAGTTGGTCACTTTTTACAAATTAGTATGTACAGAGATTATTATGTATATGGTATGTTATTCTTTGCTCCTACGGAACCTCTTAAATGAGAGAGACCCCTCGGGAAACAACAGAAACGAAACTTTAATTGACATAAGGTTTCAGCCCAATGCCGTTGGGACAGTAGTGAGATTATTGTTAGCCTTGGGTTGAGGTAGTATCTTAAGACAGCCCTATAGTTCAACTAGGGCTGACACGGCCCAACGTGACTGGGCTTTTTCTAAGCGCACTCCCAACCCACGAAATCCATACCAGCGAGACTCCGTTGCTTTTACCTTCCTTAGTACCTACCTAAACCCCCCCTCCAAAAAAAAATGCCTACCCGATTTAAGAAGACCCGCACTCTTCGCGGCCACGTTTCTCACGGTAAAGGTCGTGTTGGCAAGCACCGCAAACATCCCGGTGGTCGGGGTAACGCCGGTGGTTTGACTCACCATCGCTCCAACCTCGATCTGTTCCATCCCGGTTACTTTGGAAAGGTCGGTATGCGCACGTTCCACATGCAGCCCAACCACCACTGGAAGCCCACCATCAACATCGACAAGCTTTGGTCCTTGGTTGACTCCACCAAGCGCGACGAGCTCCTCAAGACCGCCTCTGCCGACGCTGCTCCGGTCATCGATACTTTGTCGCACGGATACGCCAAGGTTCTGGGCAAAGGCCGTCTTCCCTCTGTTCCTGTTATTGTTAAAGCCCGCTATGTCTCCAAGCTTGCTGAGGAGAAGATTAAGGCGGCTGGCGGTGCCGTCGAGCTTATTGCTTAGACATGTCATGTCGTGTAGCTTTCATGATCCATTACGCTATTACAGTTGTAGAAATGTGTAGGACCTACAGCAGCTCTGCCAATAGCTACTGTAGTTGTTAGTAGTCGCGCTGTTAGAGAGCGCTATTAGTACGCTATTAGAGTTGTAGTTATTAGTATAGCTATTAAAGTTGCTCTTAGAGTAGCTATTACAGTAGCTACTACTGCTGGAACTACTATTGTAGCTACTAGTAGTCGCTATTACAGGATAGTAATAGTAGTTGCTATCCTGTGCAGTCTTTTCTGTCTGTGTTGTTTTGTTGCGCTGTCGTATACTGTATATTGGCAGCAACGCAGCAACGCAGCAATCGCTGTTGTCGCTGCTGCTGCTGCTGCTGCTGCTGCCGGCGCTGCTGGCGCTGCTTAGATCTTCTGTCGATTGAAAAACTCTCGGCTTTCTTGGAAAAACGGGTACTTGTTTACTGCCGATGGCAGCAAGAACTGACGGCTGTATCTCTCCTTGGTCTTCAAATGTGTAGAGACGAGATCGCCTAAGGCCTCAATGAAATCTGGCTCCATGTTCAACCCCGGGACTCGACGGATGCCCGGCTCCTTTTTCTCGGCAATGATTTCTTGGTCGAGTTCATACAATGTCTCGATATGGTCGCTGGTAAATGCAATCGGCACTAACAGAAGGTTCTTGTACCCCTGTTCTAAGAACCCGTTCACAGTCGTTTCGGTTTGGGCGCCCAGCCACGACGATGGACCGACCTGGCTCTGCCACGACAATCTATACGGATTCGAGAACTTCAGCTCCTGCATGACGCCGTTCACGGTGGCTGCAACTTCTGCCGGATACGGATCTCCCCGGTTCACCACCGACATCGGCAGCGAGTGGGCCGAAAAGATCACCACCACCTCGTGCCGAATGTCTTCTGGGTACTGGGCCAACTGGTCTCGAATCATGCGGGCCATGGTTTTCACAAACCCGGGATGGTTGAACCATCGATCTATAATGCTCCATTGGATGGTGTTCGAAGGGTCGAGTTCCTGGCTCAACTCTACTAATCGCGAGACACTGGACCCGGTGGTCGACTCGCTGTACTGCGGATACATCGATAGTGCCACGGCTCGTTCAACCCCATCCTCCAGCATTTGTGCCATCGTGTCTTCGCTCAAGGGATTCGCATAGCGGAACATCACATACGGTTTATGAGGAGCGCTCTCGGGACAGGACTGGTCGAGTTTCTCACATATCCCCGCTGCTTGTCGCTCGCTCCACAGTCTAATTGGACTGCCGCCGCCAATGGCTGCGTACTGTTTCTCGATTTTCGGCGTTCGGCGCCGGGCAATGAACCGCGGCAGCAGCGGCAGGTACTTCTGTCCGATCGGAATCAGCGTGTCGTCGCTAAACAGTCGAAACAGAAAATCATACACTTCGCTCACTTTACTGGGGCCACCCATGTTCAGCAGCACCACTCCTGTGCCTTTACTGCATGCGCTGGCGGAACCAGAAAACGCCCGGACCTGCATTGTCGCCAGCCGGCTGACCATGAGAGGTCTATACATGGAAATTGACATCATTTACCACTCTTTTTTTCTTTTCTTTATTATTTTTCCTACCCTGAAAGTATTTGTGGAGGAAATATCCACTCGATGCTGAACCCTTTATAAAGTGATAAGCACAAAGTAAGAATTAATACGGCCAATAGTAACGTTTGGATCTGAATTACCTTGGACCTTGTGTTTAAGATATATTTCTATTAGTCCTTAGTCCTCAGTTAAACTTGCACAAATCGTAGCGAACTGTTCAAAAAGCTATTACAAGCTATTATAAATCGTACTGCTTTTTTTTTTTTTTTTTTTTTTTTACAAAACCATATTTCCTGCTAAAATTGTATTCTTTGCTAGTACATACTGTCTTTGGAAAATACGTCATTACACAAGAACTTCTGGTAGTGTGATTGGGTAGATTTTTAGTTAAGCTTTGGATATTTCCATACAAATTTCGACATTTTGGTAATCATGGAACCAGAAGAGGAGTCCAAGCAAGAAGAGTATTTGAATTATAATGATGCTTTATTAATTGCAATTGATTTATCAGGATCGCTTTTCTCACATAGTGTAGATATTTTAACGGCCTGTTATGAGCTCTTAAAACAACGCTTGATAGATTCTCCTCGTTCACGCTTTGGCCTGCTTCTGCTCGGTACTCCAGATAGCTCTGATCCCGATTTTCCCCATTGTAACTTGAAAGTAGCATTGGTCACGCCGGATATCTGTGTTCTGCAGAATATACGTAAATTGATAGACGAGTACAGTGCAGCAACCGATTCCACTTCGTCGACGTCGTTCGTTCTCCCCGATGCGTTTAGCTACATTATCCAGAACTTCATGGCCATTGGATCAGCTAACTTGTACAGACGGTTGATATGGATCACCGATAACGACAATCCGTGTGGAAGCTTGGTTGAGAAACAACAGACCATTCGATTGGCGCAAGATCTGCGGTTGTTGAAAGTGGCTTTCACTCCGATCTTTGTGTCTCGGAGTACGAGTACTCCATTTGATATGACCAAGTTCTACGATAATATAGTTTATCCCGATCCATTAGACCCGGATACATCTTCTGATCTTACTGATCTTACTGATAATCTTGATGATAATCTCGATACCAATCTTGATACCCGGTATCCCGATTTCACAATTAGCGATCTGGCTAACCTGCCAAACTTCTTGCTCTATCACAAATCTCCTCGCCGCTCCTTGTATCGAGCCAGTTTGGTTCTCGGTTCCGGGATCGAATTCGATGTACGTGCATATTCGCTGATTCGACCTGATCTTTCTCTGCGACGAATATTCGTCTACCCCGATGGAGATACTTATCGACCTGTCGCTCCTAACCAATCCTATGTCAGCACTGCCAATGCTAGAACCGTGGAACCCTCAGAGAGGACAAGCGTTTTCCCCTATGGTAAAGGCTACGGTGTAGAATTTACTAAAGAAGAAATTGCTGGCTTACGCGATTTTGGCCCAAACTGTATACGGATACTGGGGTTCAGACCGATGGAGTCTTTGCCCTGGGAATATAATGTCGATAGAGCCGTTTTCTTGTACCCGGACTCCGCGTCCTATAAAGGTTCATTTCGAGTCTATGCTGCTTTACAAAGAAGTTTACTAAAGAAAAAACAATATGGCTTTTGCTATGCTCTAACCCGGGCCGGAATACCTTATCCAGCAGCACTAATTGCTCACGAGGCTTATAAAGGTGCTGATGGAACACTTCCTTTATATCCTGCAGGACTCTCTTTGATCAAATTGCCTTATGCTGATGACGCAAAAAATCCCCCTGAGCCACTAGCCAAAGCCCCCAGTAACCCTGCGGTTGTGAGTGCTTTCGAAACTATCATCTCGAAACTACAATCAACCGATTTGGCTAAAATAGAGAATTACATCGACCAAGCTTCTCGTTACGAGATATCGACAGTATTGGCTGCTGCTATGGACGATCCTCCTCCAATCATTCCAGAAGACCCTCCTGAGTATAGTGTTCGGGCCATCCTGTCTAAACTGGGTCCCTCCGCTATTACCCAGCTAAAGAATGCAATAAATGATGCCCAGGATTCTGTGTCGAGTACCAGAGCCTCTCAAAGTTCTTCTAAGCAAGATATGGTCCCTGTTGATGATCAGGCCATAAAGCAATTAGCTAAAGAAGGAAAACTAAGTAAACTAACTGTTCCTGAGCTACGAGAGTTTGCCAAACGGCACAATATAACTATACCGACCAAATCGACCAAAGCTGATATGATAGATCTACTTGAAATTTACATCGATCAGCACTAACTAGCAAAAAAAAAAGAATTCAAAGTTTCTGTGAGTATACTTTGGCTAAGCTACTAGCAGAATGCTGCTTAGGTCCGAGGCTTCATTAATCGAAGCACAACCATGGCATCTCTTAATCTTTCTTTGACAGATTCAGGCTCCTCGGTTTGAATAGTGACCATTCCATCATTGACCTTCTCGAGTTTGGCTTTGGCCGTGCCGATACCCGATATACCAGCTTCTTGGTGAGAGCCCAGCCAAGGTTTATGAGCCTCGCCTTGAGGAGTACGGATCATCACATGGTAAACCACAATGCCGATAATGGTTAAAGAGAAACCAATGGGGTAAAGCCAGAAAACAGAATAGCCAAAAACTTTGATTCCCACCAAAAGGCCCCAGAAATCAGAAGTGAGCAAAGACATATTATAAAAGGTTGCGGACGCCATGCGGAGCAAAATAGGAACCATCAAGTACAGGAACAGCAAGCAAAGGGTATACCCTACGAACCATCCAGCCATCTGGCCGCCCCAATGGGCATCTCTAAGGCTATTTCTGTCGAAAATAGCCATTTGGACCCCGTTAATAAAGACTGCCCAGAACCCAAGCTGGCCGAGAACTTCATACACAGGCCGTTCAGAAACCAGTACTTCTTGCAAGACATTAGAAATACCGTAACAGGTGGCAGCAATGATAACGAAGAAATCGCCCTTCACAGCATCAACAGCAGCATAGTCCTTGCCGGAAATCGCGTCCGAAGCAATAATGAGTCCCATGCCACCTAAACAGATTAAAATACCTATGACTTGGACCCAGTTATATCGGACTTTCAGAAAGAAGAACGAGAGGATAATAACGAGAACAATGGCCCACATATCCAGAACTTCGGCAGATAGCAAGCTGGTGTACTGGTAGGCTTTAACGATGAAGTAATTGCCTTCGACATCGGCAAACGAAAACAAGAAAAACTTCCAGCCGTCCTTATAAATCAAACGAATCCATTTCTTGAAGCCGTACCGATAAATGGTATAAGGAGTAAAGATGACGCAGAGGATAAAATAATTGGAAAAGGATTGGAACGCCGGGATCGAGTTGCCTGAATTGGCCAAATACGTAGTGAACGTATTGGTAGCCACGATACTTAGAGACAATAGTTGGCCGAGGATAAAAATGATCCAAAAATGCCGGGTTTTGAAAAACTCAAAGAACCGTAGCGGTTTTTCAGCAAGTTGATTCGAACCAGATTCGATATCAATACTTGAAGACGACTCCCCAGAGCTGGACTCTGACTCCCTGATCGACACTTCGTCTCCTTTGAACTGGACAAGAGTCTCAACAGATCCGTAATCAGGAGGAGTTTCGGTGATTTCTTTGATTAAATCAATAGCCATAGTAGTAGTTTTATTTTAGGTGATTTCAAAAGAGGTTCTCGCACTGTCGACACAAAAGTAGAACCCTCGTAAGGCCAGTTGTGTCCAATATTGGAATATTAAAGGTGCTATTCTGAAGAAAATGTAGATTGCAACTATGCACAGAAAAGTGTTTGGTGGCTGACTTTTATATATCTATTTATATGATAAGGGAAAATTTAAACTGGGGGGAGGTGGGTGTTCTATTAAAGTTATAGTTATGAAAAAGGAAATAATACATGCACGTGACCCTAGACATCGACGAGGACTCTTGTTTTAGTAAATATTGTCCGAGATGTAGATTGTTTTAGTAGATTATAGGTTTATTAAGTATCGTTGCATAAATAAATTGATGTTCTGTAACTACTGGTAAGTGCGGTTCGGAAGGACACTGGACACTGTTACTGGTTGCTGTAGTGCGGAAAAAAGATATAATTTAAAGAAATCACCCAAAACCGAGGTAATATACCGTCTTAATTGTACTAGCCAAAAACCCTTATCTCACATAAGCCTCCCCGCCAAAGCATGATAATACAAACTTTCTTCTTAAATATATAATGACACTATTATACGAAGTCGTTTGTATACGTTTGACTAACCTAGATGACGAAGAATCTCAGGATTCGTATCTTTCAGGAATATGTCTAAACACGCTTACTGGTACCAGAATACTTACCTGGATGGGTCCTCTCAGCCATGGATTTATTGAAAATGGAATTGAGCCATTTAATGGGTACGAACTTTCAGTATTAATGCCAGACGGTATTTCAGAAACTTTTACGGAGTGGACCAGCGTGGAATTGGTAGGCAGAAGTAAACTGAAAGAGTTTCCTCGTTGGCTGGCTCAATCGACCTCTATGGGCTTTTCCCTCTATCCGTCAGGAATCGGGATGGAATTGGCGATTCTACGACCAAAAACTAGAGTGAATGTTATGAAACCGTTTTTACCAGCCTCAGCCGCGGTGAGTGATACGATCAAACTAGAAGGAGTGCCGTTTGCTGCGGCCAACCCTGCTTTGTTCTCTAATTATCTCTCTACCGGAAACGTTGCCCATGTTAGTGATGTGATTCTTGCGGATGCAACTTTTCTGTTTGGATTACATGGAGGAATTGCGCGGAATTCCACTGGCGTGATTGGAATGATACTAGGCAGTCTGCGTCGCAGTGATAACGATGGCAGTTTGATGATAATAGTTCCATGGCAGACCATCGAAAGCTATGCCGACAAGTACTTGGATTTGTATCCGTTAGAACCCAATAGTATGGCTTTGTCTGAGGTTGGAATAGCCAATGCTGTTGTTCAAGATTCTATTCCGTATGTTGCTACTATACGAGTACGGTACAGGACTCGGGGAGGCTGGGGAAGCGGGATTCTGTTGAATCCCTGGACAATCGTTACTAATCGCCATGTGGTAGGGTCTCGATATGTTCGTATCACTGCCAAGTTTCCCAACCGGGAGGCTATTGATTGCGAGGTAATCGGGTCCCCAATTGCCGACCTCGATGTTCTATTTCTCCAATTGAACAAACCAATGAACATCAAACCAGCCAAAATGAACCTAGCCCCAAGAGTCGGGATGAAAGTGCACACGGTTGGATTTGGCCTGTTTCCTCCGTCAATGGCACCCCAGCCGGAAGCCCCGTTATTTTCAGCAGGAATTATCTCTCGAGTTCTCCGCATAAAGATTTTCAAAAGCGATCCAGAACCTACCCCAGCAATTTTAGTGACCTCGGCCTCATGTTGGAGTGGAGGATCGGGGGGAGCCTTATGTGATGAGAATGGAACATTGCTAGGAATGGTGACAAGTAATGGCAAGGTCACATCTGCTGGAGAAGTGTATCCTCGACTAGGATTTGCGATTCCTTCTGAACTGATTCAAAAGGCCTGGCAGAGTCTTCATAAGGTGCATACTCCATTAAACCCAACTACTCGCTTGAAAGCATTGTGGGAACTCCAACCTACTCACAGTAACCGTCTCTACCAAGCTCGACTTTAATGACATTTCATATATGGAGGTTCTATCGGTGTGTATTATAGTTTATAATATTTTATAACAGTTTAAAATAGTTTAAAATAGTTTTTTTTTTGTAGTTCATGTTTTAGTCTTTTTTTTTTTTTTTTTTTTTTTTTTTTTTTTTTTTTTTTTTTTTTTTTTTTTTTTTTTTTTTTTTTTTTTTTTTTTTTTTCTACCTCTTTTTCTTTACTCTTTGCTTCTACTAGATAGAAGTTAAAACTCCCACGCCAGATTTGTTTCCCATCCCTAATTTAACGTACCACTTCAGTGTAGCATGGCTATTAGATGCGTTCAAGGATTATAACCCATTATTTTCTGGGTCGAATAAAAAAGAAGTGCTATTCTAATCTGGCTAGCACTTTGCCTGGAACAGTCACTTCCTTTGGCTTACCGGATCAGCTGAAATACCCGTCGCTGTCCCATGCCAACACCAGGGCTGCAGAAAATTCAGATATTGTATATATAAAATCTCTTTTGTTAAAAAATAAACCGAACCAGGTACTTGCTGCTTTGCGTTATTTATACGAAGCCAAGTTGGTGGACCCCGTTACTTTGCCTATCCCGGAAATCCTCCACAGCTTTGCCCAGCGAAACTGGTTCTTTCATATATCGGAAACCTTGAAATATTTAGTAAATGAAAAGAAGATCGAGCAGATTTCTATTGGTGATGAAAATTATATAGCTAGTGCAGTGTTATCGCAAGATTGGATATTGGCCGATCAGATTGCCCAGCTGTGCCTGGAGCAGGATGCCATGAACACCAGTACTTGTAACTGGTTAATCCGGTGCTATATTGACCAAGGAGACATTTTGATGGCCTTGGAGTTTTTCAAACAAATGAAACTGGGACTGACCGAACCAAATATCTGCACTTACAATTTGCTATTGAAAGGTCTTACTCAATGGTCGTTCGATCCTGAACGGGTAAAAGAACTCTTTGAGGAACTGCAGTTAAACTTACTACAACCTGATGTTGATACCTGTACTACTATTCTTCACAGTGCTCTAAATTCACGATCCTATGAATTGTACAGTATGGTGTCGACCTACTTAAAAGGGTCCCATCTTCGATACCATCCAGCAATCTATGCCTGCGAGCTAAACCATCTTGGTTCGGTGGGTAATTTTGAGGAATTTTATGCCCGGTTTCAATCATTGAAAGATTCCGGAGTTCGGATCACCGAGGATGTCGCTGAACCATTGCTACGCTATCAAGGATCGGGAAATCTTCCTTACACTGTCTCGGACATTCTCCAATTGGTACACCAGGAGGACATCAATCGCTCTAAGATTAGAACCCAGCTTCTTATCAAAAGGCTAATACATAAAGAGCGTTGTTGTTTTAATGATTCCGAAGATAATGGTAATAATTATAATGATTCATCGTCGTTTAGCCACATTGACTGCCAGGGAATAACAGCCATGGCTCGGCTCGCTCGGTATAGCTACAACCTTGGATCACAGTTTATCGAGGCGATGTGTATCTTGATTGCCAAGAACAACCCTTATCTGATTGATCATATATTACATAATGACCTTCGAGACTGGGCTTACCGAGACGGAAGAATGGAGCTTTTAAGTGGGAAATCGGTATTAGACGGCCGAGATATAGCTACGTTTAAAAACACATTAGAATATCTTTTCAGCTGCGATAAAGCCGACGATGCCGATGCTTTCTTCCAAGAACTTTGTCGACTTTGTTTAAGCAAAGACGTGCCTGAGAAATTAGTGCTGTGCATGATTAAAGGGTATGTTGATGCTCAAGCCTGCCAAACCGCGCGAAACTTTATAATGTCATTAGAAGACAACTTATCTCCAAAACTAATCAAGGAGTCGTTGGCCTGGGTGGAATGGCATGAGACATTAGAGGAACTAGTTAATGTGCGGCCCAAGTTCTCACAACATATGTTTGCATTGCATGTGAGCAGTGTGGTTAAAGAGTTTCTACAGGAGAATCCCGAGATATCTATAGAGCTGTTTGGACGGATTATTTCTGGGCTACGAGAGTTTGAAGTTGGAGATCTAATTTTAGAGCTTTTTGAATGGGGCGCAGAGAAGTATACCAATCAAGAGCGCCAGTTCCAGTTTATGGCGATGAACGCTGCACGATCAATGGCCAGGAAACATATCGAGAAATCACGAACGATATACGAACAAATAGTCCGCAACAGTAAGTTCCGTGCCCGGCCGTTCGGGTTATTAGAAACTATAGCGATAGCTGTGGAACAAAAGTCACCAGAAACTAAGGGACTCTGGGATTTATGGATAGAGGCTGGTGACAATAAAAAAAAGCTGAGCAACACCGGGATGGCTATTCTGCAAGCCATGAACAAGGTTTCGCAAGCTCAGCAGATACTATGATGACAGACACATATACGAAGTAATGAGATAATAATACACATAAATGAGGTGGATCTTACATTGAAGAGGTACAACTTACTTTAAGAAGTAGACCTTACATTAGTGAAGTTTTAATTCATAGTTTTCATAGTTTTCATAGTTTTATTTCATATTTTCAACTCAAATAGATACAAAGGAGAATAGGAATCACAAAAAGCAAACCACAGAGGAGAAGAGGAAACCGAGTCGAATAACCCAAACAGAGATAAGCTTGAATTTAAATAAAAAAAGTTTTTTTTTTTTTTATTTTTTTCTTCTAGAAAGGGTTCTGGACACTAGAGTTGGTTGTGGAGGCAAATGAACGAGTGCGATTAAGATCGACATCGTGCTGTTGAACACCAGCAGCAGATAGACGCTGCGAGCGAGAACCGATGTAGCCTTGATCGGAACGTTTCATGTGAGGAAGACAAGGGATAGTGATTCTGCCTCTCTTGTGGAGGAAGATGAGCAGGCCGATAGCAAAAGCCACCACGACAATAGGAACAATGATAGCAGCAGCTAGAGCGCCGGAGGAAATGCCGCTTTTGCCAGAACTCGACGACGGGGTGCCGGGATAAGTGTTATCGGAAGGCAGACGAGAAATGTCTGTAGTAGCATCGGCTTTGCTGCGGATAAGTCGCAGAATCGGACCCGACATGGTGGCAGTGTTTTTAGCGTTCGAATCGGCCGGAATCTGAGGAGTGATCGACAAGAAGAAGTAGCCCGTCCAGCCGGGGCGAGCAAACATCTCGTTGGTGACCGTGAACACATAGAACCCGTCCCGGTTGCTGACCCAGTCGGTTTCAAACATGGTGTCGACAGCAGAATCCAGCGGCAGCGATCGACCAGCCAGCCGGACCCGGGTGATATCGTTGTTCGGGCCCCAAACCAAGGGATTCCAGGTGAAGAAGTAGCTTTGGCCCAACAACAGCTCGGTGCCGTTCAACGGAGCACAGAAAGGATCGCCGCGGATTCCCGTAGGCACTGCGTCGGGGAAACATTGCAAAACCGGCGGAGAAAACGAAGGGGTCGGATACCCGGCCGGGGTGGACGGAGAAGCACTGATGGTGGAATACACCGTGGCATCGCCGTTTTTGGTGGTGGAAATGGTCGGCACCACATACGTCGGAATGCCGCTACCGTCGATCGACACCCAGGGAGTGGCGACGGCCGGGTTGGTGGTGGATGGCGGACTAGCATATAAAGTAACCGCATCGACCACAGTGGGGGTTTCTAGTTGAATCTGGCCATTAGAAAGAGTAGAGGTCCAGATATTGGTGTTGACAGGCGTTTGGGCGGCTAAAGCCAGAGCAGCAAAGGCAAAAGCAGACAACATGACTCGTACCAGAGAATTCTTGTAAAAAAAGAACAAGAAAGGCAGTGAAAATGGAAGAGAGACAAAAAAAAGAAAAGAAAAGGAAAGAGTAAGAAGTAAAAATGAAGAAAATTCGACCGAACGGTGCCGGTAAGATGTTTCTCTGCCAAGACCGCAGATGTAGAGCCTATCGCTAAACGTTGTCGCTACAGCCAATAGCAAGGTACTAAGCTTGTGATTATCTGATGGAACAAGGTTTAGATTCTGAGCATGACCAATCAAAAATAGACCCTGCAAAGGCAGTGTCCCGAAATAAGGTTTTGTACTTGCAGGTGGGAAAGTTTAAAATCGACTATCTGATCAATCGCGATTATTCCGGTCGGGAAAAGCCGTTCGGTGATGAGGTTGAACAAAAAATAGTCGAGCAGGATATAGTGAACTCATTTAGCAAAACTCAGCTCAGGTGTTGAAAAAGTATGCTGTAGTCGTTAAAGAGAATTATTTACCATTAAAAAGAAAGCAATGAAAAATAAGTAGAGCGTTTAGTGGAAGCTTTATTATGGAGTGAAAGGAAGTGAACAGTGTAGTTATCATCCCACATCTTCTGGTGTAAGCTCGCGTGCATCAGAGTTTATATAGAAGTTAAAAAAAAAAAAAAAAAAAAAAAAAAAAAAAAAAAAAAAAAAAAAAAAAAAAAA